>JAUMGZ010008180.1:0-10280 GCA_032359645.1 Pododesmus macrochisma | reverse complement strand
TGATACAACCCCATGTAAGGGAGTTATGGCCCTTTAAGGTCTTAGCCAATGTGGAGTATGGAACTTATCAAGACACTGCATCTTAAACTACTGGAAAGATTACAAAGAAATCTCATACAAAAACTTGCATATTATATAAACCTATTGTGCATTTGCAATGAAATTTTGTATTTGACCCCATATTAGGGAGTCTTGTCCCTTTAAAGACCTACTCAGTATGATATGAGTACCTGGAATTGTCAACACATCTCTTAAATCCAGCTTTCAAACAATTCTTACATATTATATATACATAGTGTATTGGGAACAGTATAAGTTAGCCATCAGTTGACAGTTCTAGTTTATAAGTGGAATAATGCATGATGAAGTCTTGCTCTTATAAATATAAAAGAATGTATAAATTGCATCTTAATGTCCAGTACTAGTGTTATTCTGTAATTCAGTGGTCACTTCATTTAAATTTGTATAAATTGCATCTTAATGTCCAGTTCTAATGCTATTCTGTAATTCAGTGTTCACTTTATTTAAATTTATATAAATTGCATCTTAATCTCCAGTACTAATGCTATTCTGTAATTCAGTGGTCACTTCATCTAGATTCGTATAAATTGACTTTTTATACTTCGCTATAGATGTTGGTCCAGTGTTGGTCACTACAGATCCTACAGAGTTTCAGGACGTCCTTGGGTCCCTGTACGTACAGGGCGGTGGTGATTGTCCCGAGATGAGTATAGGTGCCATCAGCGAAGCTCTCGATGTGACGCTACCTAACTCCTTTATCTATGTCTTCACTGACGCCAGCGCCAAAGATTACGAACTGACTGATGTCGTTCTAGCTCAGATCCAACAGAAACAGAGCCAGGTAAAAAACATGGGAAGTTCATTGAAGTGAAATCTTGGATGCTCTGACAGTAAACACATAGAGAATGCACAGAAGTCACAGTTAGACTCAAACTTGTTATCTTGCATGTTTTAGTTAAGACAGTGGAAATTTATAATAGTTATATTTGAACACTGCAACAACATAGGTTATTGTTGTATTAATAGATATGAAATTATGTCCCACACTACAAAGAAGCAAGGGGCATAGTGCCTTTCATCCAAATATCATGTTATTTTGAACAATGGTTAAATACATTGTCATTGTATTCATAGGCATATTATTATTCAGATATTCTAAACCTTGTTAGAACTCTGATAAAGACAAGGACAAAAAGAGAGAAAAAACTGTTTTGGCAAAGTTTTGCTGCTCCCTAATGATGTACTATAGAGATTATTTTAAATGCCATTGGGTAACCCAGTGACCTTATAAACAGCATTGAAGCTGTTTAATGCTGATCTAATCTTGTAACATTAATCATTCACAATATTTTAAGACCTATATGTAAAATCCAGTACTTGTCAAATTCATCCAGAGCTGAAAAAATTCATACTACAAACTTGTTACCCAAGACGTACTACTGCCAATAAATACATTACAATCTTTTAAACGTACCAAAACAATACAATACAAACTTTTAAACTATGTTGTTCACCAATAAATACATTACAACCTTTTAAACGTACCAAATACAGTCCAGCGCTAGCGTAAGTGTTACAGTCATGAGTTGTCATTATAAAGTACAGAACAATGTTGTTTGGTCTATTTTGAGTAAATTTTATCAGATTACATGATTTCCCGTGGTATGAAATACCAGAGATTACAGTAGAGGTAATGATCTTTTAATCTGACATGTTCTAATGATGAATCTAAATGTGTCTAATAGCATGACCTTAGTGGTCCTTGCATGTGAGTGATTAAGATGCTGCTGCTCTGTTATCAGGCCAAGTCAACATTAGACAAAAAAAAATATTGTTTCCGCTAACGTTTTCAAACAAATTAGGGTAGGTAGGTAGGCAAATGTTTTTATTTAACTTAAAGTTTTTACATACTAGGCTATATAGTGACACAGGTTCTGACTTTAACTGTGCTTGTCTGAAAATAACAAAAAAATAATTAGAGTAGGCACTAAAAATTAGGATCGGTAGGGTTAGCGGAAACACAAGTATTTTTTCTTTTGGCCTAATGAAACACTAATAGAACATACAGCCTATTCATGGCAATCAGTAACACTGTATACCTGGAAATTTTCGCTCCTGATTATTTTCGCCTTTTGGCAACAGAAAACATATTTGCTCCATATGCATTTTAAACTCGCCCAAAATTCATTCGTGAATTAAAGATAATGAAGCTTGAAATTTTCGTTTTCATTTAAAATGCCCTCTCATTTAAGGGCAAAAATGGCAAAAATATAAAGGGGGCAACAATTTCCCAGTAGGCAGTATTTTTGGTTATTTTGTCAATAGTTTTAGCTAATTTAGGAGTGGTTTGGAATCCTGGTTTCGTGAAAACCTAAGGTGTTATAATTAAGCAATCTTAATTCTCACTCCCTGCTAAGTGCTCAGCATAACTGGGTAGGAGGAGAACTGGTTGGCTTGGTGTCAGGATAATGTGACAGCGTGAAGTATCGTGTAAATGTGTCTGTGGCATGATATTTCAGTGATATAGCACTATACAGTCCCCCTTAGTGTGCACGGTAACAAGCAGACACCGTCTTGATATGATCTGTTATTAAACTGTGGCTGTGGCTCAGCACTTGAGCAATCGCCTTTTGAACTGGTGGCATTGGTTTGATTCCTGGCCGCATCATACCTAAGATGTTAAAATAAGGTAATCTTCTTGTTCCCTGCTAAGTGCTAAGGATTATTGGGAATGAATTGGACTGGTTGGCTCAATGTCTGAATTATGTAACTAAGTGAAGTATCATGTCAAAGTATCTGTGGCGGATATTTCAGTGAAACAGCCCTATAAAGTCCCCATCAGTGCATGTGTCACAATCAGACACTTTCTTGATATGACATAGACATGAGTTAAAGGGACGTTAAACCCTAATGAAACAAAATAAAACAAACCTTTGCAATTAAAATACAAACAAATTAAATGTTACATAATAAACTTTTTTGACAGTCTTGTATTGATTAACTTTGTGATTTCTCTTGTACAGATTGTGTTTGTGCTGACCTGTGACTATTGACAATCTTGTATTGATTAACGTTGTGATTGCCCTTGTACAGATTGTGTTTGTATTGACCAGCGACTATTGACAGTCTTGTATTGATTAACTTTGTGATTTCTCTTGTACAGATTGTGTTTGTGCTGACCTGTGACTATTGACAGTCTTGTATTGATTAACGTTGTGATTTCTCTTGTACAGATTGTGTTTGTATTGACCGGTGACTATTGACAGTCTTGTATTGATTAACTTTGTGATTTCTCTTGTACAGATTGTGTTTGTGCTGACTGGTGACTATTGACAGTCTTGTATTGATTAACTTTGTGATTTCTCTTGTACAGATTGTGTTTGTGCTGACCGGTGACTATTGACAGTCTTGAATTGATTAATGTTGTGATTTCTCTTGTACAGATTGTGTTTGTGCTGACCGGTGACTGTGGTGATCCCACGCTGCAAGGCTACAGAGCATATGAGACAGTGGCATCTACCAGCTCAGGACAAGTCTTCTTACTGAAGAAAAATGAAGTTAATAAGGTAAGACAGATGCCATCATCATATGCAAGTTCAGTTCATTTTTCTTTGGTTAGTTGATGACAAAGTTTTGCTGTGACAAAAATATTAATTATAGAAATGTTAATTATCAAATCATAGGCTGTTTTAAACTTGATGGAATGTAAAGGCCCAATGGGCCTCTTGTTACATTTTAGACTTCTTTTAAACTACAAGACAATATTCAACCAAACTTGGTAGAAAGCATCCCTAGCAGAAGGGTATTCAGATTTGTTAAAATGATGGGTTTGTTGGGTGTAAAAGGGGCACCACTATGGGGTAAAAACGGGAAAAATTTGACAACATTTTTAATTAATATAAATACCAAAAATTACAGGACTGTTTCAACATTATCATACAAGGTTAACCATACAGAGGTTATAATGTTTTAGGAGAAGTAAGTTTAGAAGAATTGTTTTTTAATTTGGTTTGAATGGTTTTACATGTGCTGCAAGAGGCAGTTACAGGTCTGTTGCCTGCTCAATTCTGTCAGTGTGTTTCAGTGAGGGCGTCCTCCTGAAACAATTAGAGTCATCAAATGTCATTTTCAAGTTTTGCTTGTTATGAAATTTATATATTGAATATATACAACTTTTTGGGAGAAGTTTCATGTATATTTGGAAAGAAACAATGTGTTGGAATAAGTCAAATTTTTTCACAACAAATAATTCTGACATTGGCCAAATATTGTGTACATGAAAATGTCTCCATTTACTATACCCCAGACAATGCAATGTTGTGTTGGCCGTGTTTACTCAGTACAATTAATTGACTGTTTGAGTTGCAGAATCTCTTTACAAAACTTTCTTAACTAACATGAAGTAAACTAAAGTAAAACATTGAAGTTCAATCGTTTTGTGATTAATAGGTACTGAAGTTTGTTGAGGTGGCTGTGCAGTCTAGAAAGGTCAACCTAATGTCGATAGATGTACAACGGGGAACTGCTCAGACCTTCATCATCCCAATAGATTCAAACATCCGTGAGTTCACTGTGTCAGTCAGTGGAGATGAACCACATATAGAGTTGGTGAACCCTTCAAGTGAGTATAGACTAAAACATCTGCGACATCTGTAACTTATTTTGTGCCAGAGTTAAGGCCCCCTTTTTTTTTTAAACATTTCTTTCTCTGGGACAACTTCATAGGAATCCCTGTCAATAAACTTACAACAGATTGAAGTCTGCCTCCTGGCTGCAGCTCTTGTTTAAGTCTTCTGTAATCTTTCAGTCATGTCATAGCCAAGAGAATAATTATTGGTATATCATAATGAACTGGGGCGGAGACTCAGAAGTAGAGCATTGGCCTCGTGATCTGGTTCGATTCCGGGCCTGGTCCGTGTCAAACATAAGACGTTAAAATTAGGTAATCTTCTCGCTCTCAGCTAAGTGCTAGGTATTACTGGGTAGGAGGAGGACTAGTTTGCTCGGTGTCAGTATAATGTGACCGAATGAAGTATCATGTCAATGTGTCTGCAGCCTGATATTTCAGTGAGACAACACTATAAAATTGCCATCAGTGCGCACTGTCAAAAGCAGACACTGTCTCGATATGAAGTTAACATGAGTTAAAGGGACGTCAAACCCCAATGAAACAAATATGTCATAATATACAAATCAAGCAACATATAAATAAGTCTCACATAAACTTTTTAACCTTTGTATTTCTAGGTAGTATCTTGAACCCCTTTATTGGTCTGAATGAGTTACTCAATCTCAAGACAGCTAAGGTTGTAAACGTCAAGGAACCAGAGAATGGCATGTGGGAACTGTCCATTAGGAGTGACACCGCCCATACCATACGTGTCACTGGCCTTAGTACTACAGACTTTGTAGCTGGATTTTCTCGTAAAAAGGAGATGGAAATGTCAAAAACTGATCTCCGGCCACTCGGAGGTTTGTATCTTTGTTATAGCATTCATTCCTTGTTTTAGACAGTTGATGTGAAGTCTGCTTGAAGTGGACTAAGATGATCTGAACATAATGACATATTTACCTTTTATTTCTTTTTATCATATGATTAAATAGTGTTATTCAATTGCTTAAAGCCATAATACATAATTATATAATATGCAACATTTTACATATAACTTCAAGCTGTTTTGATTGACACACCCAGTGTGTTCTGTTTGGCTTTGCATTGACTTGATCATGAACATGTTACAATATTATGACGTCATAATTCATTCTTACAGTGGAGGCATTTTAGTGCTAATTTTAAAGCATTTTTATGATAAAATCAGTTGGAACTCTTTTAATTTGAGTCATATGATAAAAAGAATCTGAAATTCCTTTCCATTTCATATGAGATTTATGAAACAAGTCATGAATTTAGCCTTGAGCTAAAAAGAAAAATTCATGAGGCGCTTCATAAATCTCATATGAAATAAAAACTCATTACAGATCCTCTATATAGTTACTGAAAGATGCATTTCAATGCTTTGTTTGGTACAATAAAAATGCATTTCATACTGTGAAGGAATATACTTGATCTGCCTTAATGCATTGAAATAAAATCTGTAGGTTTGACTTAACTTGATAAAACCACATGAATAATTCAGACAGTTTAAGTCTTAACAAACATTAAACACAAATGGGTTATTCTTCATCTTGTGTAAAGGCTGTTCCAAAATTAACCATATGGGAGGGGTGGGAGGCACCTGTAATTAAATATTATGGAAGATTGGGATTAATCCAGATCTGCTCACTATTCCAAATCAGTTTTAATATTTGATGGATGGTGGGGCCTCTGAAAAAATGCCTCCCACCCTTCCTATTTGGTTAATTCTGGAACAGCCCTAACATTGTTTACCATCTACAGGTGTAGAAACCCATGTGTTAATCAATGCCACCGACTTGGATCCTCCTGGCGGCTTCACAAACCTGGAACTGGTTAACTTGTATGGACAAACTTTAGGATTTCATGAACTTCTGAGGGATGAGATCCACCCGAACTTATACACTACGACAACCTCATTTGTTCCTCCTGAGGACTTCTTCTATCTTAGGGTATGGTGTAAAATCATGATCGAGATACTTCTATCTTAGGGTATGGTGTAAAATCATGATTGAGATACTCATGAAATAGCAAAATAGTCAAATGAAAAGAAAAAATTAGGGTGAGTGTAATCAACAGAACAAGAGACATTGACAAACCAATAATAGTCGCAGCAAACAATTCAGCACCAGAATAAAAGAAAATAGATTGACATCAAAACAATCCCTAAGACTAGTTATCCATGTGGACCGACTTAGGATGGTCACTTAGCAAGAAACCAGACTGTGTGGTTAAACCGGTAAATGAGGCCTCAACCTTCCCACTTCCCGCATGAGTCAAGAAGTCTTAAGTATGGAAATACCTTAATTTTTTTTTTGATAAATACTATTCATTAGTTTTTATCTTTAATATATTTAATTATGAGTTACTTACTTAGTTAAGGTTGAGCCTCATCCATAACTTGTTTTTCATTTGACAATGATAAATGAATATAATTTTGTTTAAATATAAAATATTGTCTGTTAATATTTTGATCTTTGTACCTTTTCATATATGAGGTGGCCAATGCTTGGATATTTTATTTCCAAGAACTGTTGTCTCTTCTATGACTACATTTCTTTATTTGTAATTCATTCATATTATTTTATAGTTGACTGGAATTGATGATGAGAGAAATGATTTAGTGCGACTGACTCCCACAGCGCTGAGTTCTAAACCTCCGCCACGCCCCAATGTGTACCTGCCCAAGTTAACCCGTGGATTCTATGACACCACTGCAGTGCTTATGTGTTCTGTACAAAGTCCTATACCATTTGAAGTCCAGTGGTACAAAGATGGCATTCCACAAGGCAATGTTCTCTTCTTTGGGTAATTAAACTATGCAATGAAACACCGATTTCTGTGAGGATTTATCTTTTTAAAACTGATTAGTTAAATTTACTTTAATAAACACCGATTTCTGTGAGGATTTATCTTTTTAAAACTGGTTAGTTAAATTTACTTTAATTAAAACCTTTCTGTGTCCTGACCAATTCTGCAAATACTTGGTAGAAGGCATACCTAGAGTGAAGGGGTTCAGATTTGCTCAAATGATGGGGCTCAGTCGACAGGGGGCGCCACATGGGGGTCAAAATGGGGAAAATTTGACAAAATTTAAAATATTTCTTATAAACCAATAGGCCTAGTGTTTAATGCAGTAGTGGTATGTAGTACTTTTAGGGCATGGAGAACCAAGTTTGTTCAAGGCCTGATGCTGGGGTCATAAGTATTAAACTGTCCCAAAAAAATTCTTATAGGCCTTTTTCATCAAGATGAACATTAAGGCCCAATGGCCCTCTTGCTGTATATCAAATTACTGCCTTAAAAGGCACTTCCCCCTGAAAATTTAAGCTATATTTTCCCAAAATGGATGTACATTTGAAAGTATGTATATACCCATAATGGATTAAATCCTCACTAACAATCTAAAAGTATTGTTATATCATCAAGCTTTTTCTTCCCCCAAACCTCTGGAACAATTTTATCCAAACTTGATAGGAAAAATCCCTAGGGGATGGGTATTCAGATTTGTTCAAACCAAGGGGCTCCACTAGGGGGTTACCAGGGGGAATATGTGACAACATTTAAAAAATCTTCTACTGATAAACTAGAAGGCCTACAGCTTAATATTTAGGTATGTAGTAACTTTAGGGCACGGGGAACCAAGTTTGTTCAAAGCGTGACCTTGGGGTCAAAGTTCAACACTTTGGCAAATATGTTAACTTTTCACATTTTCAACTTCTAGTCCAAAACTATTGAACCAATTTCATCAAGACTTGGTTGAAGGCATCCCTATTGAAAGGGGGTTCAGATTTATTCAAATGCAGGGTCTGGTCCCCAATGGGCTTCACTTTGGGGCCCAAATGGGGGAAAATTTGACACATTTTTAAAAATATTCTAACTTCTTGTAAACTTGAAGGCTTTGTGCTTAATGCTTTGTTATGTAATAGCTTAAGGGCATGGAAACCAAGTTTGTTTTAGGCATGAACCTAGGGTCAAAACTATTCCAATGCAAATATTTAGTTTTTGGCCTATTTCAACCAGATGGACATTAAGGCCTGATGGGCCTCTTGTTTGTAATCTAAATAGCATTAAAAAGAAGAATTTATTGTTGTTTTTGCTTAATTTTCATAAAATCCAAATTTTACAAATTGACAAACACACAGGCACTTTTGAAAATATGAAGGGAACTCACTGATGATGTAATTATACTAAGTACAGGAAGTTTTATCTGTATCTGTACCTGTGTCGTCAATATGTATCGCTTCAAGTCTATCAGTCGAGAAAACAAATCATATCGAAGCTACTAATGTCTTTCCCTACTTGAACCACGACTCGCGTAACAATGGAATCAAACATTGTCCACATTTAGAATTTTGATTAAGGGAGTTCATATAAAGAGATAGACATCCTTTGTTAGATTTTATAAAACTTAATTAATACAATTTTAAACTGATTGTTTACCAATTTGTCGTTTTCAAATTGCACTGTTAACATATTAAGCACTGCATTAACAGATTAACTGACCTTGGTAACATAACTTAAAACTGAATGTTTTCATTGTTAATTGATTAATGTGCCTTAAACTTTATTTTCTGATATCAGAGAGTCGAGCAATGTAATTCTTGAGATTCCACGTGCTAACAGACAAGTAGAGGGTGTGTATGTGTGTAATGCCACAAGTATAGCTGGAGTCAATGCATCGGCTACCTATCTGGACATTACAGGTTTGTATTATATCTGGAATATTATGGGAGCAGTGTAAAGTAGATTTGGGATGGTAACACATATTTAGTGAACTTTGTATTTTAGATTAGTCAAAAAAATCTGTTGAGTCTTCAGCTTTGTAGGGTCTGAAATTTTTAATCTTGACTCGAGAAAAAAGATTTTTTTTTTTTAAACACCGAAACACCCTCATTGTTTAGTAAAAATTAAATGGTTGAAAGATGCCTTCCTCTCATCTATTTTCTGAAGAAGTGGCCTGAAAACCAAGTAAAAATAAATCTGCAAATATATTGTATTTAAGGACTGGTTTAATTTTAAACATATCTTATAATGATATAGCTAATTACCTTTCCTATCATATATTATATTTATAAGAATGTAATGTTTAATAAGTTGATGCTAACAACTCGCAGAGACTTGACAATACAACTATAACTAGTTATAGTCAATCGATGTCATATGTCTTTCTTTGTGTATTGTAGTTATCTCCCCCTGTTTCTTTTTAATTAACTGAGCAATAATTTGAATAATACCAGGAAAAAGCAGAAGAGTTATCACATATACCAGATTCTTTGTGTCTTGTAATTATCTCCCCTTGTTTCTTTATAACTGCCTTAACTAAATAATAGAATCTTTAATTTTACAGCTTATTAAACAGAATCTTTGATATGTAATGCATTTGTACTCCATTAATTTGGTTATTTCATTAAACAGAACCTCCTCCGGAAGTGTTGCCCCTAAGAAATGTATCTGTCTTACCTGGAGAAAGTGCTAGACTTGATTGTATAGTACACAGTTCAGTGGATTATAACATAACATGGTTCCATCCACAGTCTCAGGAATATGTACAGAACAGTCCAAAATACAAAGTCTATCATAATGGATCTCTACTGATAAAGTAAGTACAGAACAGTCCAAAATA
>JAUMGZ010008169.1:0-10280 GCA_032359645.1 Pododesmus macrochisma | reverse complement strand
AAATTTGGCAGGAAGCATCCTTAGGGGAAGGGGATTCAAGATTGTACAAATGAAGGACCTGACCCCCAGGGGACAGGAGAGCGGGACCAAAAGTGGTAAATTTTACAGTTTGCCTTTACACGACATCTCCTTCGAGACTATAGGACAGATTTCAACCAAATTTGGTAGGAAGCATTCTTAGGGTAAGGGGATTTAAGATGTACAAATGAATGACCTGGGGACAGGTGGGCGGGGCCAAAAAGGGTTAATTTGACATTTTGCCTTTAAACGACGACATCTCCTCTGAGAATATTTGGCAGATTTCAGGCCCGATGGGACTCTTGTTATAGATTCTAGTTGAGAGGAAATTTCCGTCCCATTTATCAATCTATTTTTAAAAAAAAAATATACATTGAACTTCTAGCCATTGTGATATACACATGATTTTTAAATAGCACAGATGCGTACGTAAGTAACGTGATATGTGGGATGCTTAACTGATATCGGGATTTTTACCCCCTTGCACTATGAAATTCCCCACGTAAAGTTTGATAGAAGAGTAGGCGGTAGCGCCTTTGCATGGTTTCGTCCTTCTTTCTGAACTATCCACGTTGCTTTAATTTACTGTTCCAATCGCCGCTTCTCTCCATGTCCTACTGTTTAGTGTTTCTCTCTTTTTGTAACTTCATCGGTGAAATACTCTGGAAGTGACCTTCATCCAAAATTAAACCAACACACAAATATTATGTCAGCTAGACTACAAACTGTCACAATCAAATGATCGATATTATTTCAAAGACGTAAATCCGCAACAAAACAACACAAACACACACTCTTTCTTTAAAAAAAAAATACGCGTAAAGGCAATGCACATTATCAGAATCACTTCGGTGCAAATTCTTTATTCACATTCACATTCAAAAAATATCCTATCTGATTAATAAGAAAACGTGTTGTCACTGTGCAGTCTAAACGGTTTTGGAAGAGATCTGAAATATTAGGTTAAAAATACTGTACCGTTCTTTTGAAAAGATAAGAGTGCAATGGGATTGTCATTATATGTATATATAAAATACATAAATACGTCGTGCATACAGCATCGGTTCGCAATAAATACATTTTAGGATCAAGTCAAATTCTGGTAGCATTATATGTGAACTTTCTTATTTAAATAAATTTTATTTACTCAACAGGTACGTTCATGTCAAAACAGAACAATGGCGTTTGCGTCAGACTATTTGTTAGTTGCAGCTATAGATTTCGGGACAACCTATTCTGGTTTTGCATATTCATTTTACCATGACTACAAGAAAGACCCCACGAACATAACAACACAGGTGTGGTCAGGAGGCCAGTTATGTTCACATAAGACACCATCATGTGTGTTATTTAACCCCAATGGTGATTTCCATTCTTTTGGATTTATGGCAGAGGATAGGTATGCTGATCTTGAATTCGAAGAATTTAACAAGAAAGACTGGTTTTACTTTAGGCATTTTAAGATGAATTTGTACAACAACAATGTAAGTGCATTATCATTAACATAAATTAATAATACATAAGCGTCTTTCAACATTCAAAATCACATCATTACTGGTAATGTCACGTTAAGTGAGTTATCATTAAACTGATTGCATTAATGTTTATTCAATAGGGTTTTGACGTCAAAAGAAGAAGAAAAAACAATTTAAAATCCTAACAGGGAATGTCTCGTCGAACAAATGTTTCCACGTTACAACATTATGTATTACAATACCACAGGAATATGCATTATGTTGTAGTGTATTTGTTTTTAGATCGAGCAATATCTGTTTCTGTGACACGCATTTAAATTATGTAATTGAAATTGGCAAACTTGTACCAACATGTTACCATATTGTATGTTAAAGTGAAAAAAAAATGTGTTTCTTATCCTTTTCAGTGTAATTACAATTTGCCTTAATTGTTGCACTTGCTATACGTATACCTCAACATAATTTGAGTCACAAAATGCCTTTATCCAAATCTATTTTAGCAATTTATTAGCCCTAACTGAAAGGCACCTGTGTAAACAAATAGTGATTTTATACCTTATCTCGGGTTACTCTTGACACTAACGCGCTGAGCAACCGTCAACAGCTTAACAGTTTTTAAAAAAAACAATAGGGATTGAAAACAAGTTTTAAATTAACGGTCTTATTTGAACGTGACCCATTTGTTCATAAGGTCATGAATTAATATGACTTTTCGTTTATTCTTTATATTTACAGTTTAATGCTGTTGTAACTTAAATAGAAGAGTTACATGTTGGAAATACACATTCAATGAAAGATGCAAACTGTTGAAATTCCCTAGGAAAATGACTTCATCATATAAGTTTGTAATTGCTGCAAGTGACATAGTGTCATTATTGTGCTTTACATCCAAGTTTTTTTCTTATAGACGAAAAATATTTAAAGTGTTTATATTTTAATGTATATATTCAACTATCTGAATTCTGTTAACCCTGAATTAATTGTATAATTTAGCAGTCAATTTCAAATTTTGAAAGTTTTCTGATATTGTTGTTGCCATGAAACATTACGCTGATTTACATCTACATTAACCTAAATTGGTCATATAATTATGAAACTCGACTACATTGTTGTTTTCTTTAAATTGTTACCCCAAAACAGTGAACCCAAGATAACTACTGTTCTGGTGTATTCCTTGTAATAGTTAAGTTATTTTTTTAGGTATTTCACTGCTTTTTGCATTCAAATTTAATGTAGTGTGTCAACTTAACAGTTCAATACAAATGTTTACAATGTACTATCCAAATATAACACCTGTACCGCAACTTATATTTCGTGCATGGAAATCTATTGTACAGTGACGCAAATGATTGTTTCCTGCCTCTCCTTGTATCATTACCAACTGATTCAGTAATATGCATAAAAACCCATTACACATTTAAACAATGTGTGAACATGTTTAATGTAATGTAAATAGTATGTTGTTTAATCTGAGTTTTGGACTTAGCTTGCATTTCATACACTAAGGTTTTATGTTCATTTCATTTTTTCATTCACTATATTTTTACTCAGTAATTAAACGATAAGCAATGAGACACTAAACGATAAAAAATGAGAAACTAAAAAACAGTATGAATAGGATTAACAGAACGAGAGACATTGACAAATAAACAAATACTGCGTCAAACAATGAAGCACCGAAGTAACGACCTAGATATAAAAAGGGGAAAGTAAGAATGCCTTCTTGTTTGACAGTCAAGTCATTGTGCTTTGTTGTAATCGCATTATTGCTCACTTTGTCGTCACAGCTGCAAGTTATAAAACATAAGTTGTTTGATCGTGTTACAGAATCTGACCAGAAACTATCTACTCAAGGACATCACAGGGAAGAAAATGCCAGCTATTAAGGTATTTGCTGCTGTCATAAAATATCTGAAAGATGGTATGTTTGCACAATGCTCGGGGCACGGTATTTCACTGAAAACATCTGACATTAAATGGGTGTTGACAGTACCTGCAATTTGGTCGGACGCATCTAAACAATTCACAAGAGAAGCAGCTATTGAGGTTAGTGTATATCCGTATTGTGAAATATTCTGGACGTGACGTTAAACCCTAATATAATAAAAGTAATAAAAATAATAATAATAATAATATCCGTATTGTTTTTACGAGAGAAGCCGCTATGGAGGTAAGTGTATATTCGTATTAGTTCTAAGCCACTGCATGTATACCTTTGTCCGTGATGTTTTCATTTTTAGTTAATAAATGTATATTTGCTTGGTCTTTCTGTGTGCGTCCAACGTTTTCTTATTGTTTGCCAATGTCCATGGACGTACGGTTTTAAAATATCGTCTTGGTTTTTTGATTTACTACTTTGTCACACTGCAAATAAATGTGTTTAGATTTGATTTGTCGGTTAGCCCATCATAAATTCCTCTTTGACGAACCTAAGATGGATCTAAAAAATTCACGTGCAACATATGACGTCATTATGCAGTTCCACATTGTGACGACCATTTGCTTTGAAGTAAGTAAATCGAAAAACCAAGACGATATTCTAGGCCGTAAGTCCATGGACATTGGCAAACAATAAGAAAACGTTGGACACACACAGAAAAATGAACCAAATATACATTTATTAACTAAAAATGGAAACATCACGAACTTCTATGATCACGAACAAATGATGAGACGATGCAGCGCCCAATTGGAATGAACATAACTTTGAAATTGTTGTGCGATTTAATGGAGTTGAATTATAAGACTTTGTGTTTACAAAAATTTTACTTTGTGAATGAAGTAGAAAATACGAAACACCAAAACGATGTTCTAAAGCCGTAAGTAAGACACGGGCAACAAAGGAAAACGTTGGATGCACACATAAAAATGAACTAAATATACATTTATTAACTAAAAAAAGAAACGTCAGGAAGTTCTATTAAAAAACTCGAAGCAAAACCAGGTGCTAGCTATATGGTTAGCGTTTCCTGCTACACATGTGTCACCTGCCATGATCCTTTCGTGTCATTTCGGCGTATGGTTTTTTCACTGTGAAAAGGAAGATATGTCACCATAAGAACTAAAGTTGCAATTGAGCAAAGGACAAAACATTAATAGGATAGGAATATAAGCAGCAACATTGTCATGAAAGCAGAGCGGTACAGATAGTGCGACAAGGAGAAAAAATCCCCATGACCGAATTTTACATATTATATTATATTATATCATTAAAGGCTGGCTGGCTGGCTGGCTGGCTGGCTTTGCCAAAATCTATCTCTTGGAACTGATTAGCTTTTGTATAAATCATGCCTCATACGAATAAAAAAAAAATAGGCACGCTAGTAGCAGAACGCAGTTTGTTCCCATGTAAATTCCAATAGTCTGCTGTAAAACTTTGCCTCCAAATTAAACAAATATAAATGTGTTGTGTATAATAAAATTCAGTGAATTTTTGTTTTGCTACCGAATCACCTTTGACAAAGTATGCATTCGTACCCATAACTATAATGTATGTGTACCTGCGATTGTCTGTTTACCAATAAAAGCATGGCATAAAAATTCTTGAAGCATTACACATATTATTACCACACAAGACTTATGATTCACTTTTAAGTTCTGTCACTAGTTCGCCAGTCCTAACAATTATTGGCAGGGTAAAACGACAGTCAAAATGATGAACGATAGGATAAAATGCAAACGATAAGACACAATAACGAACAATAGGACAAACTACAAACGATAGGACACAATGACGAACGATAGGGCAAACTACAAACGATAAGACACAATGACGAACGATAGGACAAACTACAAACGATAAGACACAATGACGAACGATAGGACAAACTACAAACGATAGGACACAATGACGAACGATAGGACAAACTACAAACGATAGGACACAATGACGAACGATAGGAAAAACTACAAACGATAGGACACAATGACGAACGATAGGACAAACTACAAACGATAGGGGAAAAAATGAGCGATGGAGCAAAATACAAAAGACACGGCACCATGATAAACGAGAGACAAAAAGACAAATGACAAGACAAAAAGTGAAGCGATATGGCAAAATGACAAACGAAAAAACGAAAAGCTTGACCATTTTCACCATATCGGTGACGTAAACAAGTCGTCGTACTAAATAAGACACTAGTGACTGTAGTACGTGTATACATTTTGAAGATGCCGAAGAAGCTACAAAAATCAATATTTGTAATGTGAATATTACGATAATGATAAACGGGTTTTTTAGATATCGCCAAGGTGTGGATCTGTTTTGTATTTTGAATATTGCAAGGTTGTTATCAAGTTCTACTTCATGAATCGAAATGCGATGTTGTGTTTTATGAATCAGGAAAGTCAAATAATTGTGTAGATGACCCGCGTTTTCGGTTTTATATTGTGAATATTACGCGGTTGCTTTCAGTCAGATATTTAGAGTATAACGAAGTTGTTTTTTTGAATTACTTTTATGAATTGTACGGGTTTTTTTTGTTATTTTGAATTGTGAATATGTGTTTCAGATTCATAAAATAAGCGTCACGAGGTTGTTTTATTTTTTATTGTTTCTATTACAAGATGTGTATTTGTTTTGTACTGTGAATATTTCGTGGTTCCTATTTAGTTTAAAATCGTGAATATTGCAATCCCGATCTTTTTAATTATATTTTTTTTTTGCAAAAATAAAATTTCTTTAATGAATGAACTACATATATTGGTGTATTATTGAAATTAGGAACTGATAATACAGCCACTAGATTTTTTTACCTGAGATACATTGCTATAGCGTCATGCTGGGTAAACCCCGACAGAAGGCAGCATGGTAACTACTCCTGCTGGGCCACATCCAGGGGACGCCAGCATGTGACACCTTACTGCTGCAATATTTTCACACCTGAGTAAGTTAGCACGCCCACTTTGCCTAAGCAATGTTCAAGTTTGTGACACCTGAGAAGTCAGTAAGTAACCGTATGATGGATGGCCATTTCTACATATTTCACAAACAGCGGCATTGATATTTCTGATCAACAAATTGAAAGATGTACACATTCAGCATATCTGTACGTACACTGCTTCCTCTAACATACAACTGCTGACACAATACAATAATTTGGAAGGTAAAAAATCAATACATAGAAGGTTATTTATTTCTTTACAGAGAGCTCTTTCTTTAATTTTTTCTTTACCGTAAATTTTTTCTAGAAAAATCTGGACCCTAATTTATCAATCGTCATTGAAGATAATTTTGGTTTAATGCATCTATACATTGTCAATTTGAATTAAACTTGCTTTTATATGAGATTTTAAACGTGTAGAAAAAAAAGATGGTCAAGCATGCACTTAACTCCCGATAAAAAGTAGTTGTATAATCTCAGTCTAAGTTACGATACACGTTTTATTTAGAGTGATCAGCGAGCTCAATAACGATGACGTATTTCACACTTAGCAACATGATTGACGGACAGCTTTCTCGAGGGAGAAGGGGGTCCAGGTGAATGGAATTTTGAGCTCTTTTATCATAAAATACATGTTTGTCAGTGTATTTAAATAAAAGTAAAGATATTGATTTATCAAAATATCGGGAAAAAAATGTTTGGAGGATTTTCCCTAATTTAGGTGTATACGTATCCTTAAGGAATCGTTTAAACAAGATCTGCCTTTTATGTGCAATAATAAAACAATTGGCATAATTAATTGATAGATGTATATACAACGATGCCAATGCCTTATTATAAAAGAGACATCATTTGATAAAGTATTCGTTATATATGTTTTCGGTAGGGCGTATGAGCTGATATAACTTGTCTGAGAGTTCTATATATTACAAGCCGAAGTCGAGGGGAATACACAATTCAGATATGTAATATCAGACCATATAACAAGCCTGGAACTAATTAAACAAATTCATCACATCTCAAATCCTTTTTTATGTAAATGTGCATGTAATCAATAAGGTACAAAAATAAAAAATAAAACACAATAAGTGAACAAAATTGAATCGAACAGATCAAATAAAGAAAATGTATTACTTTTTAAAGAAATTTGTTATTCATAAATCTATTGTTTCTTCCTTCGGCATAATGCTAAAGAACTTTTTTTATCCTGCTTTGTACTTGATTAACAAACTACACACAAAAATCCATACAAACACAGGTATAATGCGGGATCTTCAAAATGCTCTACCAAACCTCTTTCAGAGGTTCTGACGCTAATACTCACAACAACTAAAGATGGTATGCAGTCATGTTGAGATGTCGCATATTCCCGTAATTGAGTGAATCAGATGTGGAAACTCAACAACTCAAAAGACCTCATTGAGAATTTCAAATCACAATCGCTGTCATCCATATTATCCATCAAAACATACGACTTATCCACACTTTACACTACAATACCACATGCAAAGTTCATATCTAGACACAAATATCTCGTCAATGCTAAGCACCCTTCACGACGGTCACGTACAGTAGACATATGTGTGTTTTAACCTATAATTCAGGTATCAGAGCCCGAAAGCCTCGGGCAAGGTGATCATTAACACCTTGGATGTACATTGGATGTACGGCATGTTCATGTGTTACACAATTTACAATAAAATAGAACGTATTGCCATTAATAACTATAAAAACCGCCGTTGAAAGTTTAACTGCGTTTTAAACATAATCTGTTTTTATAAAACAGGTAAGAAAGGGGAAGCTATAACTTCTTTGTTTGTGGACGGATTTTGTTCAGATTTCAAACACAAATAAATGGTAAATAAAAGATCAATACCGTATCTCATGTTTTTAAATTTTGATTTTGTTTTGGCGTTTTATGTATAAAAGTTAAAAAAGACACCGAATTTTACACCTGTATTAAT
Organism: Pododesmus macrochisma; assembly: GCA_032359645.1. NCBI lineage: Eukaryota > Metazoa > Mollusca > Bivalvia > Pectinida > Anomiidae > Pododesmus > Pododesmus macrochisma. Next base: position 1,937 of record JAUMGZ010008169.1, on the reverse strand, counting down.
ATATCAAGTTCTAAAAAAAATATCCAAAAATGAGATAAGGTATTTTGATTTAGATCATAATATATACACTAAGACAATGGGGAATTTTATCGGACTGTCAGTTACTTAGAAATTGTGTACCCAAAATCGATCGACGAAAACATACCTCTTCCCGTATATTACACAATACATAATATTCAAGGATCACAATAAAATAAGCTTTTAGAAAATGTATACATTTATCGATAATACATCGATAGTGTTGAAGTTATGAGGGTTTAAACTCGAAACGGCAATGACAAGCCGTTAGACGTAGTCGCTACCTAATATGATGTTGTTATTGTTTTCATCATATGTATCAGAGATGTTTTAGATATCATATGTATACTGTTTTGTCATCATTTTTAATGTCCTTTTATGTGCTGTTTAAATCAACAGGACAACTTTTTGTTCAAAATTACAAATTATATCCACTAACTATTTAACATTAGTACAACATCAAGAGCAATAAATAACATTTTGGAACGTATATATAGAGGATCTTTAATGAGTTTTCATTGCATATGAGATTTATGAAACGAGTCATGAAATTGTCGTTTTAGCGAGTCTTGGCGAGCTATAAATTGAAAAATTCATGACGAGTTTTGTAAATTTCATATGCAGTAGAAATGATTTGCAGATTTTTTTTACCATAGGACTCAAATTAAAAGCCCTTGGTTTTTATTTTTATCATTAAAATGCTTTAAACTGCGTGGAAAATAGCACTGAAATGCACTGAAATGCACCTTCCCGTAACAATGCATTATGACGTCATATCATTGTTACGTGATGTCTTAATCAAGTCAAAACCAATCAGAAAAGAATCGGTATGGGCCAAGCAGCTAATCAACACAGCTTGAGGTAATTTGTAACATGTGCACATAATATGTGACGCGCCATGACAATTTTGGCTCAAATGAGGCAATTGTCAAACAATGGAAATATTATACTCTTATAATGGATTTATGCAATTGAATAACACTAAAGTCATATGAAAAATGGTATTTTTTAACAAATGTTATCGTTGTTTGGGGTCGTTGCTAAGGAACAACCATGAAAAGTGTTTAGCTTGATTGTTTGATACAAATTAACATCACCGTTAAAGTATTTCAACTTTATCGTGACAAAATACCAAAGAAGACTAACCAAACTAAGGACAGGAAGAGAAGCGGCGACAAGAATTGGAAATCAAACAAAAGGCGATAGTACAAAACAAGCTGAGCTCACGGAACGGCGTTTCCGCCTTATTTGTCATAGACCTTTACATGTCATCTTTCAAGGCATTAAAAGTCCTGTATACGGGTTCTCCTGCGTAGCCCCGCCCAACTTTGACCACAATAATTTATTCAAGCACAAGGATAAAACAGAAAACAAAACCCCTGAAAGAAATCAATAAATTTCTGTAAAAGCAAATGCATTGATCAATAAATGATTGGTACTTTATACTATCATACACAGGCTGGAATTGACGGACAACATCTTGTGTTGTGTCTAGAACCAGAAGCTGCATCTGTATATTGCAAACAAATTCCCTTGGATCGGAAGGAAGATAATGTCATTGATGTGTTTTCTGCAGGAACTAAATATCTTGTCATGGATGCTGGAGGTACGATGTTTTCTGAAGTAAACTTTGTTCTGTTTTAATCTTTTAAAATGGAACAGCTCAGCATGCAATATTTAAAATGGAATATTATGTTGTATTATTATACAGTTTGTTTGTTTAATTAGGGCTTAACGTCACTTCCACAATCTTTCACCGATATTGTGACAAAAGACCAAAGGAGAAAAACCAACAGATAAAAAGGAAGAGAAACGGCGACAGGAACGGGAAACGAAAGGAATAGAGATAGTTCAGAAAGATATGTTTGTTTAATTAGGGCTTAACGTCACGTCCAGAATCTTTCACTGATATTGTGACA
>JAUMGZ010008158.1:0-10280 GCA_032359645.1 Pododesmus macrochisma | reverse complement strand
TTATCGTGCCAGGGGGTTAAAATCCCTGTACACGGGACCGCCAGCTTAGCGTCCCCTCCGAAGGACGTGCAGATCTTATTCTGGCCTCTACCCTTCAACCTGTCTGACTTGGGTTACCCTACCAGAAACACAAGTTCCCGCCAGCATAGCTCTCAAAGGTCATCGAGACGCGCAAACCTCCCTACTGCGATAAGGTGTCTATCACAGGGAGGAAATATAATCAAAAGAACGTGAAAAGAGAACCACCGTCAACAGACATCCAGGGGAAATTGAATGTTAAAGCACAACTACTGAAAATGAAGGGTTAGGAAGCTAGAGGATTGACATCATAATCTTGACGTATATTACAAAATCGTAGGAAGAAATAATACATACAATTTTCAAGCAACAATATGCCAGCAATTAAATAAATATCTATAAAAACCAATACTCTGTTATCCTCGTTGTTGACAAGACAATTTTGTATTATTGTTGGGTTGTGGTTGTTGTACATCATAACCATCATATTATTACTAATCAGTCGAGGGGGCAGATTATCTAAAGAGGTCGGGACAGTGTCCGTCATTCTCCTCGCGTTTAATACATTAGTACATTAGTGATTCATTAATGTTATATACGATATCATTTTGAATATTCAAGATCATGTCTAAATATAGAGCTATTGGCTCGATTAAAAATTAGAAGTGTACATATCGGAAATGGGATTTTCACAACACATAACAATGTGACACTGAACAAATGCAAAAATTGAGATTTTGGCAGTCCCAAAGTCGGCAAAATGATTGGGTATTTTCATCTTTTCAATCTCCTACCAACATCTTCCAAAATGAAAAGCAATTGTGTTTACGTTGATTCTGTTGATCATATTTTTTTTTTTTTTTTTTTTACATATTTGCTCCGTTTCATTTCCAAGAACATTACAAAAAACTGAACGTGGAACTTTAGCTTTAAGTTTTACACAACATCATAATCTTTAACCTTTAAGAATTGTTGTCTTAATTATATATGATAAATATTTATATATATATATATATATATGCATGTTCTATGACAATCTTTGTAATAATGATATACACATAGTGAAATAGTGGGACATGATATTGACACTGTCAAAGATGAAAAGCTTTGGTTTTATTGTTTTTACGTTTAATTTCATTGTATATTTGTTAAGTGTGCTGACATCTTTAGCACTGTTCAGGTTTTGTATTGCTTTATTTAAGAGGCTAGAACACAGCGGCAAGTGAGGGAGACCCCTCCCCCTAGAACACAGCGGCAAGTGAGGGAGCCCCTCCCTAGCCTGTTACTGATATGTAACCACGTTAAAAGCACCTCCCTAGCCTGCAATTGATATGAACATATTAAACCAAGATTAAAGGGTGTCAGTGTCATAATAACCCGGACAACTACATGTTTGCTGGTTGAAGTTTTTTGTTCTAGTAGTGTCACGCATGACAGAGATTGTAGTGTTTGGGTGGGGACGCTTAGTGGTCCTATGCAAGCAAGTGTTAACCCCGGCACGATTTAGATCCTTATGGAAAGTGGAAGAGAGTATGATGTAATTCCATTGCAAATACTCAGTCGCAGACCTTACCTACCCTATCGATTTAACTCCTGTGTCTGCACTTTATTCTATTTAAAGATATATGTAACTATTTCCAGTTATTATTTCAACTGTGTTTTTAAAGCGTACCTCTTTTTCTGAGATCGTTTTGTAGGATTTTCTCTTTGCTTGTTTTGCTTCCTGTCAAGTTTATGTAAGGGAAATCCAGGAAGACCAAATCTAGTTGTTGTAAATTGAAGCGAAGCATATAGGTAATACATATAATTATATAACTATAACTATATGAGAAGGAATGATGCCCAATGAAACACCAAGATTATACTTATGAAAACAACGTCACCAAAATGTTATAGGCGAATGACTTGCGAAGCTCATTATACAAGTTGTACTTTTACTGCAGCCTATATATGAGAATGCAAAGTGACGATTATAGATTCTGGAATTAGTTGATAAAATTAATTAAAGGAGAATATTCATGATGGTAAACGTGGACAAGAATTTGATCCATAAAAAAAAAACAGGCAAATAGGCAACTAAAAAAGTGCCACCAATAAATATAATGCAAGGCAAAAACAATATTAATAGAACAACGTATGTTGTGATATGCAGTCTATATATATTATATCAAAGGCATGTATTGTCTACGGTAATATTGAATAGAGATCAATGAAACATCATGGTTGCTTCCATTTCTTCTTGTTTTATACATGAACAATCCTGTTTCAACAAAATACGGTACACAAACATGTTGCAGATAATTGATTATTAATTGATTATTCGTGTTTAATATATTCTTCTGCCTTACTCATTATTGCGGTAGATGTTAAATAGAGGCTTCTGTCCGTGACTCATTATCGCGGTAAGAAGGTTTGAATTTCAAGATGTTAGGGATGCAATTGTTAAAAAAAACAGTTCAAATTTCCACGCTGTGTTTCTTATTATGAATTATGAATGTATTTTGGACTTGTTTAACATACAGTAGTTACACAAATAAACGATTTAATACTGTTTGTCATTTATCAGTATAGATATTAGACTTCTTAAAATTATCACCAACCGCTTGCCCTCACTATATTCTACCAGGGTCATATACTTTCTCCTTTTTATGACCACTAGTTGTTGACAATTGTGTTTTAATCCGGTCTCTAGATCTGTAGTCTTCTATATCCCCCGCACCTATGCCATAAAACGATTACTTATTTTATACCACTGGCATTGCATAGATTGTTAATGAAGATTTAATATCTAAGTATTTCTCCATTTTATACATGACTCTATCTCAATAATTTTTAATTTTATTCCACTCTTTTATATTTTTTTTCAAGCTGTTGTCATTTGTTTTATTGGATATTACCATGCTATACTATGCTAATCGGTTTTGACTTAACTCTGACTGATTGAGTTACTTACGGCCCTCTTTTAGTTTTTGACAATGCTCTTTCGCTTATCTTTTCAACTAGTTTCTTCATCAGTTCTACGTCTGACTGGCCTGAAGAACGTTTGTCCTGTGATGAAGATGATCTCTCAGACTGTGAACGTTCCAGTGTTGGACTGAGGAGAAAAAAGTATAACAAAATAGTGCTTACATGTTTGATATATTAACACCAATAAAAGTCGTTACATAATCCTTGCTCGATAACACCCTATTTCTTTCTGTTGAACATATAAACACTTTGGCTCGCATGCATTAGTGGAGGGGTTACACGTGCGTAGCAGGAAACGCTTACTCCACCGCGAACATTTGACCCATTACTTTAAAAAGAATACCTTAAATTAATGCTCAAACTCAAGAGTATATGCCCAGGTGGACGACGCAAAAATCAGAGTCTACACAACTTCCTGAACACATTCTCAGCTGAGTAGGTCTCTCATGTGCAAATTCAAGTTGAGCACGCGTTCAGCAATATCTTATTTTCAGTGTTTAGTTTTTTATATCAGCATGGATTCTGAGTTTGTACATGAATTTGCGCTCAACTCAAGCTTGAGCTTTATGGATCCTGAGTTTGTACATGAATTTGCGCTCAACTCAAGCTTGAGCTTTTTTTATAGTCACGGGGCCTAATTTCGCTTATACTTTTTCAACGAAGTTCGTGATCTTTCTTTTCGCCGAGTGGTTAGCGTGTTCGCCTCGTGTCGGTACACTGGTGTAGAGAATCCGTGGTCGCGGTGTCGAATCCTTGTGGCGCCATATCCAAAGACGTTAAAATAGGGCACTCTTCTCGCTCCCTGCTTATCACGCAGCATTAATGGGTAGGATAAGGATTGGTTGGCTCGGTGTCAGTATAATGTGACCGGGTGACGTATCATGTCAATGTGTTTGCGGCGTGATATTTCAGTGAGACAGCACTATAAAGTCGCCTTAAGTGCGCACTGCCACAAGCAGACAACGTCTCGATATGACCTATACATGCGTTAAAGGGACGCTTAACCCTAATAAAACAAACGAACAAACAAACGTCTTGGTTTTTCGTATTTTCTTCTTTAATCGGTATTAACTTAATTCTGACTGATTTAATTACTTACGACCCTCTTTTAGTCTTTGATAATGCTCGTTCGCTTATCTTTTCAACTAGTTTCTTCATCAGTTCCAAGTCTGACTGTTGTGAAGAACGTTTGTCCTGTGATGAAGATGATCTCTCAGACTGTGAACGTTCCAGTGTTGGACTGAAGAGTAAAAAGTATAACATAATAGTACTTAGATATTGCATATATTAAAACCAAATAAAGGCCGCTATCACATAATCCGTGCTAGATAACATCCCATATCTTTTTGTTTTACATATAAACTCTTGAGTTCGTATGCGGTATTGGATGGATTACACGTGTGTAGCAGGAAATGCTTACTCCATTGCGTACACCTGGTTTCGCTTCTAGTTTTTAATAAAAGTTCACAATGTTTCCGTTTTTAGTTAATAATTGATTTTTTTGTGTTTGCGTTTCATGTTTTCCTTTTTTTACCTATGTTCATATATTTACGTTTTGTATATCGTCTTGGTTTTTCAAATTTTCTACATTATTTGGTATTAACTTAATTTTGACTGATTTCAATACTTACGACCCTCTTTTAGTCTTTGATAATGCTCGTTCGCTTATCTTTTCAACTAGTTTTTTCATCAGTTCTACGTCTGACTGGTCTGAAGAACGTTTTTCCTGAGTTGAAGATGATCTCTCAGATTGTGAACGTTCCAGTATTGGCCTGAAGAGAAAGACATTTACACATAAAAGAACAGCATTGATTGTATTAAAATAACGAAAATTCTACTATGTATTAACCACTGTTTTCAGCATTATGCTGCTTGGTTAAGTCCAATTTATATGTTTCCAATTGTTTTTTGTAAAAATGTTTCACTCGTTTAGGTTTTTATGGACACTTGATTTCGGAGGTTGGTTATTGAGTTAATTGACAGCGCTATGAAGTGTATTTATTAAATTTTAAATCTATGTCCAGACTTCTTGTCCCATGCGGGAATTGGAAAAGTTGAGGCCTCATTAACCGGCTTAACCACACCGTCTGGTTCTTGCTGGGTGATCGTCCTCAGTCGGTACGCATGGGTAACTAGTTTTGGGGATTGTTGTGACGTCCTTTTATTCTGGTGCTGACGTGTTTGATGCCGCCGTTGTTGATTTGTCAATGTCTTCGGTTCTTTTGATTCCACTCATCCTCTTTTTTCATAATCCTTGCTAGATAACATTCCATTTCATTTTATTTAACATATTTAAACTTGGGATTATATGACGTAGTGGATCGATGACACCATCGCGAACACCCGGTTCCGCTTCCAGTTTTTAATAATGGTTTGCGATGTTTTCTTTTTTATTAACAATTGTTTTTTTTTATATGTGCCGATGTTCCTAGAATCTCTCTCCTCTTTAAATATCGGCTTGGTTTTTCGTATTTTCTATATTAATTGGTATTAACTTAACTCTGACTGATTTCAATACTTACGACCTTCTTTTAGTCTTCGATAATGCTCGTTCGTTAATCTTTTCAACTAGTTTTTTCATAAGTTCTACGTCTGACTGGTCTGAAGAACGTTTTTCCTGAGTCGAAGATGATCTCTCAGACTGTGAACGTTCCAGTATTGGCCTGAAGAGGAAAAAAATTTCAACTTAATAGTTTTTACATATTGAATGTATCAAAACCAATAAAAACCGTTACACAATCCTTGTTAGATAACTTCGCATGCAGTAGTGAAGATTGTAGAGCCTTTCTACGCATTTGGCATCTTTGTGTTACAAAATGTATTATTTTGTTTCATGCAGAATTCGAACCCTTGCAACTAGTGCTGATTAACTCTCTATCAAGAATTGAATATATTATAACCGAGAAATACAGGATTACATTTATTTTACCATTGAAATATATTTGATATTCAAGAAAACAATATTAAATTTTCTATTTATTACATTTTCCGTGGTTATTTTGTACCATTTCAAATTTACAGCATCGTGAATCGGGTCTAGGATATGTTTACCCCCTGCGTTAATAAGTCCGCACAGAAATTAGTGTTTGAAGAATTGATGAGAAAAAGAACATTTAAAAGTATTACATACATTATAAGTATGGTGCAATGTTTTGATAGTTCATTTCTAATAAAGTTTGCACACAATGATATAAAAGCCTTATTTTGCGAACAGGTTTTAGGTGAAAATAATTATTATTTTCTCTAGTTGAAATTACAGTTATTTACACAGGTGAAGGATAACAGATTTATCTAAACGATATTTCTCTATAGTTCTCTGGTACAAATGTAATAAAAGTTGTAACATAATCCTTGCTAGATACTATCCTATCCTTGTATTATTTCGATTAATAAGTTTTAAGTTATTTGCATTGTCTTCTGTTGCACCTGACTAATTAGACCTCACAACAGAGGAATCATACTGAAGTAGTAGATACGAAAAACCAAGACGATATTCTAAACCCGCAAGTCCATGGACAGGGGCACTTGACTATGACCTTTCAGAGCAAACCTACATACAGAGCCCTCATGCTTATGCGAAAGTCCAGGTTAGGATACTGATCAATTCCTGCTACACTGTCTTAACTACGCCCCTGCCATACTGAAGAACCTCTTTTACTTTTTCAACTTCAATAGGTCAATATACACATTGTCCCCGACTTTTGCCTTATTGTTATTTGTTCAAAAAATATGGATGTTCGACACTTAAATTAAGTTGAACTGCGTGTAATTTTTTATATGGTGTATTATAAGAAAATCTAAGCTGTCTAACTAGGAAAAATTACAGATTGTCATCGAATGATCAATGTTGATACAAGATCCACGTTTCAAGTGGTGAATATATTGACCCATTTTTAATATAAAGCCACAAACTTCTTATTTACCCGTACATCTCATCAGTATATGTGCTATATCAGATCTATACCACCCCTATACACTACTTTACATTCACCCTCTTTCCTGAAACAATCCCTATCTGGAACGATACTGTAAACGTACTTATTTTAGCACACACAAATTTTAGCGCAAACAAATACCGTTTATTAAAATGTATTTAAATTAGCGCCGTGATATGGCTGTCGAAATACAGAAACTTCCGTTACCTAAATTAGTATGTGTATAGTGCCTGTACGAAGTTTAACTAGGTTACTTAATTGAGTGTCTTTCTATTGTGATCCATTGAAATATGTACCCGAGTATGTAATAGCAGTTGTTTTCACTGGCTAAAATTCATATCTATTGTGAATGCCGGGGTGCTGGTAATAAATTCAATATATACCAACTTATCACTTGTCATGTGTTCAATACTAAGATTTAAGTAAACATCAGACATGCACTACACCGTATAGCTTATGCTTATTTATTGTTAGTTTATTGATAGTCGATTATGCCATCATGTGTTTATAAATTGTATATATGAGGAGATGACCTAGTAAGTTGGAAAAAAAATAGTAAATCGAAAAACCAAGACGATATTCTAGGCCGTAAGTCCATGGACATTGGCAAACAATAAGAAAACGTTGGACGCACACAGAAAAATGAACCAAAAAAGAGTGCTGGTTAGTTTTAAGTATAATACTCTTTTATGTATGGTCAAACATGAGTATTTTATTGAAACAATTTGAGTAAAACACAGTTACCTTTCATTATATACAAAACATGTTGATCTTAATTATTTACGTACAATGATTTTATTAATGTGTTTACTTTTCACATAATTATAATCTGTTTGATTTCATATACATTAACTGTACATAATATTATCATGTTCTGATATAAAAGAATTCACGGTGTCATTAGACCGGACATCAAAGTCAACGAGAGTTATAACCTCTTATACCGATAATTCGTCCAGTTTCAAGCGGCATCATTACTGCAAAACTCTTATCTATTCTTTTTTTTGCAATTATCAAATACATTTAAAAAGACGAATAATAAACAGTGGTAAAATAGTTGGACTTTACCATTTTGTGTATAGTAGTCAAGTAAAAGTACCACACGTTATAATGATTTATACACCCCCTAGTGTGGCGTTGTAACTTTTATTTAACAAGGTCTTTGTCTATTCTATATTCATTTTCTTTTAACGTCCATTAATGACGGCTGCTTCGAAGCTAGATTTAGATTCGGGACGAGGTTGTCTGCCACAGAGTATTGACTCTTTCCTCTTATAAATAGTATTAATGTTTACGATTGCAATTTTGTATTGCCCATAACATACCTGATTCAGAGACCTGTTTCATAGTAAGCCCTGCGTCCTTTGCAATGAATCCCAAGATGGTAAATACGACGAGTCCGGCATAAAAACTGCTGAATCCATCAGCCAGTGTTACAAGTACAGCATCTCTAAAACGCAAGTTACAGATAAGAAGGTGCATATTTATGTTAATAACATCTTCTCATAGGAAAGTCATCGTAAAAATGTAAAGGAGTATCTTAAACATACATACATTTCAAAACAACATACGAAATAACTACTGAAGTCGCTCCGTAATGTGCTTTTTCGTGTTGTAATTTATGTGATTAGCGGTGCAATTTTATGATTGTTGACCGTTGATCTCATTGATACTGATGTCATTCTGCCTAATTTTGTGAAATGAGTCTCTGATATAAAACAAATACAATTATATGTTTAGGACTGTATAGATAAACTAAAATACTACCATTAGATCCCTTGGAATGCAAACAATAATGATTTTTAATCTCAATTTTGAAGATTATCGAACTTCTATAATACAATCAATGCATCATTTTTGAACCTAACACGTGTAACTTAACATATACTCAGTTCCGTATTTTATGAAATTAAACAAAAAAAAAAAAAACAACATTTGACATATATTCTATATTATGCTGTTCTTGGTTTGCGAGTGCATGCAATTTTTGCTTTGGCTATTGTTTTTTTGTCGATGTCCTTTGTTCCTGATAATCCTATTGTTTTCATGTATTCATATTTCAGGGTTATTTCACTGCGTTGTTTATTAGAAATCATCATTTACAATTATAAGAAATTCTAATAAATTGAAACCTCATGTATAAAATCATGTAAATTTTAAATTGTGTGATAACAGTTTTTTAGTCTATTTATATCAAATAATGAATTACAACTAAATATTCATATGTGTGTATAATGTCGCGATTTAAAAAAAAAAACATCATTCAAATGTATATTTGTTTTCCATACTGAGGCTTTATTTTTTCTCTCATTGATCCAAATATATTTTTGTGTTAATATTTCACGAATCTCATCTCACTTTTCGACAGAAAGTACATATAGTCTTATATACGAGAAAGATATTATAGTATAAGAAAGCATTATTAAAGCAGCGTTACAAAAATATTGTCATATTTTACATTAAGTTCAATGATATAATTAATAATAGCAAACAATAAATTCAATCAAGATGAATACATCCTACAATAATTTCCAAAATCAAAAATCAAAATCAAATGGTTTGTTGCACTTTTCAAGAAGAAAAGGTATTGTCGCGAACCATAAATCTTCTCACTATATTTATTTTCTTACTGTTGTCATACTTAACAAACGCTGGTAAAGACGGGGAAGAAACCAGCCCATTCTGGCAAACCTGCATGGAAATAGTAACATGAATGTAAAGAAGAAATGGAAGAAAAGAATCAATATAACAAATCCAAGATGACACATAAATATGCTAATTTTTTTTATATAATGCTTTTATTATGTAATTGACTACAGTTCTGAAGCACAGTTATGCTCCAAAACGTTTTCTAGTGTCTATAACACCATATTTAATATATGATATAATCAAATTTTTGATACAATCATTGTTAATGTAATTTCACAAATTAAGCATATTTGAATGTCAAAATTGAGAATGCATGCATTAACTTCTACAAAACATGAACGACTTAACTTGTAAACAGCTATACAAGCAGACAACTGACTTGTAAGTTAATCCCTGTTGCATCAGTATCATAAGTTTGTATTGTGTTCTGTTGTGTAATCTATACAAGCAGACAACTGATTTGTAAGTTAACCCCTGTTGCATCAATAACATAAGTTTGTATTGTGTTCTGTTGTGTTTATCTTAATGTCAAGAATAAATTATCGTCCTTCTCCCCTCATTCTGAATATATAAATAATATGAATGAAATTGATAATGAATGACAATTTAGACAAATTATTTGTCATGCTTTAGATCAATCTGACTAAAACCAGATCTACCTATTGCTTCCGGGATGTCGCTAGGAAGATCTGAGGAACGCCAATTGTTTAG
>JAUMGZ010008147.1:0-10281 GCA_032359645.1 Pododesmus macrochisma | reverse complement strand
TTACAGGTACACCTATACTTCACACCCTGCTCACAGGTACACCTATACTTCACACGCTGCTCACAGGTACACCTATTCTTCACACCCTGCTCACAGGTACACCTATACTTCACACCCTGCTCACAGATACACCTTAACTTCACACCCTGCTCACAGATACACCTATACTTCAACCCTGCCCACAGATAAACTAAACTGACTCTTCCTTCAGACTCTGCCTACAGTTATAATTCCAAAGTCTTATGATTCAAGAGAAGCCTAGCAGATTGTAATCCTTGGGTGACAAAAAGGGGTAGTATATTGCTACAATTTACATTCTTGATCATCTGTTGATATTAGATTTTTTTTCTGTGAATCTATTCTAGACAGGTGACATGATGAGCACCAAGAAGATGCAGGAATTAGAAGACAGGTTTGAGTCAGAGCTGGTTGAGAAGGCCAGTACGATAGCTGCATCTCGTCCCGATGTCGTCATTCCTCCTCGACCTCAGGTCAAAACACACTCACATCATCATCATCACCACGAAGGTAAACATCTTTCTGTTCAATTTATGCGTAACAACTTTGTCTTTGAAAATTTTGAGAAACTGTTGAGCGTAATAAAGAAATTTTAACTTTGTGTCATCAGTGAAGGAGAGTTTCATCAACAAATTTAATTTTTGAATATTTTGTTTAGCTTATGGAACCTAAATCCACTTCAAATAAGGAAGAGGTGCGGTAAACGTACTTATATTAGCGCAGTCATATTTAAGAGCTACAGTCTATGTAAGACATATGCGTGCAATCATAAATTAGCGTACCCCTAAAATTTGTATGTTAACTTTACAGTATTCAAAATTATCATTACAACTATATTGATTTGATTTGTAACAAACACCAAATGAGAAAATTCATTGCAAGAAACAATGAAAGTGTTTTAAAAATAAATGAGTGTTACCTTTGTCTAAAAAACGTGTGCAGTATTTGGAGGGTTTGCATCCCTTTTAACACATTAAAATGGTAGTTCTTCTTGCTCCTTGCTAATCACTCAGCATTCTGGGTTGGATAAGCATTGTTGGGCTCGGTGTCAGGATAATTTGGCCGAGTGAAGTATCATGAGTATGTGTCTGTGGCATGATATTTCAGTGAGACAGCACTATAAAGTCGCCATCAGTATGCACTGTCACAAGCAGACACTGTCTCTATATGTATATATATGTGTTGAAAGGAAAGTTTAACCTAAATAAAACGAACATCAAATATTTTATAATCAACAGAACAATACAGAGAAACAGAAGATGGATTATCTCACAAAATGAAGTGTCCAAATAATGACAAAAGTAAAATGTGGCATGACAGTATGACTGGAGATGGTTGGAACTACAAATTGTCTGTGATGTAAAGCTCAATACTGTATTTTTTGTTTTTGTTTGTAGATGATAGAAGTAGTTCCAGCAGCTCATCGTCGTCAGAATCAGATTCTGAAGATGAAGGAGATGATGTCTGGCTACAGGAACTCAACTGGAAGAAGAAACATCCATACAGGCTACATGAAGAGCTGTGGTTCAACGACCAAGGGGAGGTAACTATGTGTTTCTTTTTTAAAACACATTTTACTTGTAAATATTTTCATTAAGTGTTGCTAAGGCCCTCCATTCAGTTTTTCTATGACACTTGCTGCAGTTATATACCAATAAGTGTGCAACATCTATGCAGTTTACTTGTAAATATTGATCTTTTGACTCATCATTTGATTTGTTAGATTAGTGCAATTTTTCTTAATCAAATGACATATTTTATGAGAATTTTCACCACCATCAGAGTGTTTTAAAAAGAAAATTTTCCATTCCTGGTTGTGTAAGACAGAGATTTCGCACACCTGTGACAGATTTTCCTATGTTTTAACTGATACGCGTATTTCTATCGGTATATCCCACCCTAGGTTGGGATAATAAACATATGCTGCTATAGACAATGACATAACGTCATGAAAACAATGAATATGACATCACATCAACAACTTATATGATGTTTCAACAGCAGATCATAGACAGAAATTCATTGGGTTTGCTGGAAAAACATACAATCTACACTTTGTTATTGCCATGATAAGAATGTCAGAGATGTGAGAAAAAGAATCAATCACCCCTGGATGTGTAAGACAAAGATATCTTCATCCTCAGACTGAGATTGTTTTGTAGAGAACTTGGTAAACCTTGTTCAGGACGAACAATCCCAGTCCTTGGGTAAAGATATCTCTGTCTTACACAACAAGGGGTGATAAATTCTATTAATCTTCACTTGAAGACTAGGATTGCTTATCCTGAATGAGGTTAATACCCAGTTCAGGACAGAACAATCTCAGTCCGAGGGTGAAGATAAATCTCGCTTACACAATCAGGGTGGTAAGATTATTTTTCTCCCACAATTGACTTCCTTGTTATTGCAATACCAGAAAATAAACAGTCTGAGATTTTGCTCGTCCTTAAATGCCTGATTTATCTTTCTCTAGCATAAATGAGAATTAGTTTGTGCAGTGTGGTTGTGAGAGAATAAAAGAATTGTCAGTACTGGGTTGTGCAAGACAATATTTTTTTTTTTTAAAGAACTTGGCTTTGTTGGTCAAGAAATGTGGCTTGCTGATTTTTGTAGAGGCACCTTAGTCCAAAGGTCATGATTTCTCTGTCTTATTCAAGCAGTCGCTACAGATTATTTATCCCCAACATTTAATTTCTTATTAATGCAATAGAGGCTTTGCACGGTCACCCTAAACTGGCGATTTAAAGGGTTTTTGGCCAAAATTTTGGCAACTGGCGAGTGCTGACTGTATAATCTTACTTATAAATTTGACCATATTCACACAGTCACTACGGATTCAAATACAAATATCACATTATTGTAAAGCATACTTTTAATTCTTTCCAAATATATTAATTTAATGAAATTCTGTGAATGAATAACTGATTTATCACACAGTTTCTACACCCTGTTTTTCCACTATATAATATGGTTAAAAAGTTAAGCTTGCCTTCCAACATGGCAGATTGGTGACGTCACATGCAATCCCTCTATTAAAGAATGCAGATCCTGTTAAGAGTTAATGACAATGAAACATCTCATGAAGTCTTTTTTTTTCTCTCTAAGGACATGTATTATGTAAAGACAGAAATATCTTTCTCTTGTAAAATCTATGAAGTGTGAGAGAATCGAACATCATAGTTAGGATTACAGTTATTGTAAATTGCCTGTCTTTCTTAATAGGACAGATATACAGTCAATATATAGGGGGTAGTCTCAGAGGCATTGATACTAAATTAACCAAGAGCACAAATATTGAACAAGCCAACATTTTGCTGATGACATTGTATTATAAACTGTTACAAATCGCGAATACTTTTGCTATGACGCTGTGTATCGGTTAAACATATGTAATATTCTTGTTTATTAAACAGTTCACATTTTATGAATTACAGATGAATGATGGCCCAGTTTGTAGATGCAGCATCAAATCAAGGAAATCTGGCATCCGCCATAATGTGTATCCAGGGGAAAAGGTGACAGCAACCTGAAACATAACGATCATTATTGATTACTTCCCTTATATTTTAAATATCTAAATTAAACTAGTTGACCATAATTGAGGTGATAACACACTATCTGACAATATTCTGCTGCAGAGCCAACCCACCTTTGCTATGTCTTGTAAAATTTGAACCCTGTAAGAAAGAAAGCTAAAATACTTGTTTGAAGGAGCATTATCTAATAACACAGCAACACAAACACCTCACATGTGCTGATTTTAAAAGACATTACAGTAAGACATTTTATAAGGGAACGTCATGTTGAATTCAACAGCTTACAATAGTGCTGCGTTTAACATTTACTACTATGGTGTTATAATAAACACACACACGCACGTACACACACACACACACACACACACACCGTATTTGATAATTACATGTATATTAAACTTACATCATGTATTATGTAATTCTAACATGTTATATATAAAGTTATCTTATAAATAAGGTTTATTTTGCACAAGCAACAATTTGTTAATACTCATGTATGGGTCATTCTACCAGACTTGATTGTATCTATTTCTTATTTTAGGTAATCTTTGTATTTGATATTTTCTGTTTGATGAATAACTGTATTGTGTTGACTTTGTTACAGGTTTTGCCTCCTTGTGATCCCACAACAAATAATGCCAGCAAACTGTATCACTACAGCATCACCATGTCCCCGCCTACAAACTTCCTGGTATGTATACGACTACATATATTTACTATGGCCCCGCCTACAAACTTCCTGATATATTGTCATGTGAAGAAGACTAGATATATTTATTTTTGTCACACTGCAAACAAACTTGTCTGCATTTCATTGGTCTGTTAGCCTGTCATACATTCCTGTATGACCAGCCTCAGACTGGTCATAAAAATTCATGAGCAAAACAATGACGTCATAATGCAGCTCCAATTGGAATTGTTTGCATCTTTGTATATGAATCCTAGTGTACATGTGCAGTACATTTATATGAAGCAGGATTTGCTATGTGACAAATTCATTATATAGGTTTTAGGCAGGTTATATGGGCTGATATAACCTGCCTGAGTTGAATATTTCATGAGCCGCATAGTATAACATTAAATTATTCATAAAATATCTCATTGTAGTATCATATTAATAAATCAAAGCAACATGCTGAAACTTTTTTGGGCCAACTACATTTTGAAAGAAAATTAAACAATAGTAAACTTTAAGATAATTGAAAAACTGATCAGGTGATGTTATGTTTGAAAAAAGTAGTATTGATCAAATCAAGTACAGCACTGTCACAAATTGAGTAACTAAGATAATTTTAATTATACCAATATATTCTTATGTGAACATTCTGAAATATCTCTTGAGACTTTTAAACCTTTGTAAATTAATTCTTTCATTTAATGTGTACTCAAGTTTAAATATTTTCAGAATGATTGACGATAAACTTGTTATCTTTTATACAGACAAAGAATCCCACAATTATAGAGTATGACAATCATGAGTACATATTTGAAGGATTTTCTCTGCTGTCTCACTATAAACTGGAAAATGTAAGTTCTTATGTTGTGTCACACTGTTTATTAAGAGATTTAAATATTTGTGCAATATTGGTTTCTTAAGGTAAAAATTCAGGAAAAGCAATCATCATTTATGTTACTATTTGAAAACTGACTATAATAAATCTAAAATTTAATTTTAAGTTTTAAGTACTTATTTTACTTGGATTCTAGTTTTAAGTGTTAGCACAGTTCATTTATAAGAACATCAAGTATGTTATGGACTGTGAAAACTATATTTCTCACATAATTTACGTGTTGCCTCGAAAAAATAGAAAATAGAATAATCATCTTGTGTGTTATTAATCATGACTAATCAAATCTCGTGTGAGAACCTCTATATAGCTGCTTTGTTTTGAAGTCTACAATCAAGTGTTTCGTTGGATATTTATTTGGTTTTAATTCCAGGTGCCAGTGTGTAAGGTTATAAGATTCAATATTGGATATACTATTCACTTCTTTGAACAACAACTACCACAGGTAAGTGTATAACCTAGAAGTATTTGTATCATCGCCTTGGGTAAAGCACTATATTCCTGGAAATTTTGCTCACAGTTATTTTTCGCCTTTTGGCAACAGAAAATATATTCACTGTGTTAAATTCGCCCTAAATTTATTTGTAGTTTTAAAGACAATTTTAGTCTCGATTTGCCTGCATTTAAAAATGAAAATTAAATGGGGGTGAACATTTCCGTGTATACAGTATAAAATCACTAATATGTTGTTGCGTATTTTTTATTCTATGTGAACTAGAAATTTCATAAATACATGTATGACTTGTCTTTTACAAAAGGTCTATAATTTCAAATAAATTTAATGCATAGCAAGTTTCATGTTTGTACCTCATTATGAGACTGTATCAGATATTTTATCTTTACAAAGGTATTTGGTATGTATCAAAGTATCAGTATATATTTACATGTATTTGTTGCTCAGAGATATTGTATATATCGTACCTCTATAATTTACTGTTGATTGATTTCCGTCTTTTCAGAATTACACAGTAAGAAGCCTGGACCTGTTTTCTCGTTACTTATTTACGGAGCTGCTAGAACTTGTTGATCTTGATTGGAAAGGACCAGATATAGAAAGTAGTTGTAACCGATTTCATTTAATGCCAAGATATGCCAGATCTCTACCAGGTAGGATAAAAAAACTGGGTATTAATATCATTGATGTAACAGTAGCGCTAATTGCCCAAGACGTATCACATGACAGTGAGAAAAAAACATTGAATCTCCCTGCGGTGCGCGCTGCTGTAAGATTCTATGTTTTTCAACCTGGAGACTGCACAGCTCATTGAAGAATCTGTACAATGTGCATAATGTTTAAGGCCTAATTTTTGGTTTTTTTTGTTTTGGTTCTATAAGCAGGGTGATTTGAAGGTTTATTTACCCTTAACGGCCATATTCCTATTCATCTTGGGCTTCACCCTTCGGGTATTATGACCACTTTGGGTAAACAAACCTTCAAATCACCCTGCTTATAGGGCCATAATTGTATAGTATTAACACTGTGTATACTGTCCCTACTATTAGCCATCTTTTCATTGTCTGTTTGATTATCAAAGTTCCTGTTTTCTTGTGGTTCTATGCATGTTTAGTGATACAAACTCTTGGACAAAACCAGCTACTGATTTGACCAAAAGAAAATAAAACATATTAAAGTTTATTTCTAAGTGACTGTAAAATCCTAGAATAATTAAACTGAATTGTTAAAGAATATAAAAAATCCTAAAATTTTAATCCAGCATTTTTGATAAAGGAAACTTCAGTATGATGGATTTGAGACTTTTGTTTAATTTGACCTTGACTTACAGATAATGGTAAGGAGATTCTATCTATGAATGAGGTGCTAAGATACCTGTTGGCAAGTACGAAGGAGCTGATGAGTTACGCAGAACTTTGTCGAGTCTCCCACACTGACATAGCAGAGTGGCAGAACTTTGTGGACGAAATTCGTGGCATGGTTATGTCTCGCCCCGGAATGGTAAAGAACTTATGTATTTGATACGCCCTGGAATGGTAAAGAACTTATGTATTTAATACGCCCTGGAATGGTAAAGAACTTATGTATTTAATACGCCCTGGAATTGTGAAGAACCTATGTTTTTAATATGCCCTGGAATGGTAAAGAACTTATGTATTTAATAAGCCCTGGAATGGTAAAGAACCTATATATGTATTTAATATGCCCTGGAATGGTAAAGAACTTATGTTTTTAATACGCCCTGGAATTGTGAAGAACCTATGTTTTTAATACGCCCTGGAATGGTAAAGAACTTATGTATTTAATACGCCCTGGAATGGTAAAGAGCTTATATATTTAATACGCCCTTGAATGGTAAAGAACCTAGTATGTATTTAATACGCCCTGGAATGGTAAAGAACTTATGTATTTAATACGCCCTGGAATGGTAAAGAACTTATGTATTTAATATGCCCTGGAATGTTAAAGAACTTATGTATTTAATAGACAGTGTTATAAATTAAAGGCATGTGCACAGCATCAACAACTGTATGCAAATAATTAAAATTTGTTTGTGTTGTTTTATTGGAGTTTAACATCCCCTCAACATATGTCTAGGTTATATCGAGACGGTGTCTGTTTGTGACAGTGTGCACTGATTGCGACTTTATAGTGCTGTCTTACTGAAATAACAAGCCACAGACACATTGACATGATACCTCACTCTGTCACATTATCCTGACACCGAGCCAACCAGTCCTTCTCCTACCCAGAAATGCTGAGTATCTAGCAGGGAGTGAGAACAATACCTAATTTTAATGTCAGAGGTTTTGAAAGGACGTTAAATTCAAAATGAAACAAACATAAAACAAATTTAATACAAACTAAGGGAAATAATTTGTAAGAAAATTTTTTGATTACCTTTCCAGAATAGGCTCTAGGAAATAGCTCTTACTCAACACATACTATTACTTTCTATTGTAGAAGCCAAGTTCTATAACTCTTACTAAACACATACTATTACTTTTTATTGTAGAAGCCAAGTTCTATAACTCTTACAAAACACATACTATTACTTTCTATTGTAGAAGCCAAGTTCTATAACTCTTACAAAACACATACTATTACTTTCTATTGTTGAAGCCAAGTTCTATAACTCTTACTAAACACATGTTATTACTTTCTGTTGTAGAAGCCAAGTTCTATAACTCTTACTAAACATGTACTATAACTTTCTATTGTAGAAGCTAAGTTCTATAACTCTTACTGACACATGTTATTACTTTCTGTTGTAGAAGCCAAGTTCTATAACTCTTACTAAACACGTACTATTACTTTCTATTGTAGAAGCTAAGTTCTATAACTCTTACTAAACACATGTTATTACTTTCTATTGTAGAAGCCAATTGTTATAACTTTTACTCAACATATGTTATTACTTTCTATTGTAGAAGCCAAGTGCTAAAACTTTTACTAAACACATGTTATTACTTTCTATTGTAGAAGCCAAGTTCTATAACTCTTACTCAACACATACTATTACTTTCTATTGTAGAAGCCAAGTTTTATAATTCTTACTAAACACATATTTTTACTTTTTATTGTAGAAGCCAAGTTCTATAAGAGTTGATCAGCTGGACAGACAATCAGGGGACAGTTTTCCACTAATAATACACTTTGGTATACGCCCAGCACAGCTGAGTTATGCTGGAGACCGAAAGTAAGTAATGATATATCTTGGGCCAAAAATTAAATACTTGGTTAGCAGGCCGTCTCTTATCCATTTTAAAGTCCCAAAAAGCCCATATCACTCTTTATTGTTGGCAAATTTTTCGTTCAGTTGCATAATATATACATATATTTTAATTTTTTAATTTGATAGTAATACCTTTCAAAAAAAAAATTTTCAATCGCAAGGCAAACTACAAATATGCAATTAAAGGCAAGGTTGATCTAAAATACAAATTAGTTTTAAAGTCTATCCTTCAAAACTTTTAACATCTCAAATAAAATGATAAAAAAAATGTCTCCATGCTTCATCTGAATTAACAAAAAGTGGCCAGTGAACCAAGTACAGTCAAACCTGTCTTAGCGGCCACCTGGTTTAAGCGGGCACTCGTCTCATGTGGCCATTATCAGATCCCCCCAATGCATATTCCACTATATTTTAACTGGTTTTAACGGCCACCTGGCTAACACAGCCAGCGACTGCCAATTTTTGCACCAAACTAGATTCAACTGTATTCAGCGGCCATTTTGATCAGTCACACAACCACGTGATCTCTACTGGAAGTTACTTCCGGTTTCCGGTTATCACTTTGGAAATAGGATCGATACTTAGGTAAACATCTATACAGGTGAACATCTATACAGTTGTGATAATGTCATAATTGGTCCCACAATAATGGTGTAGTTTATCATGTAGCCTAATTGTTAAATAAACATAAGATATTGTTGGACATTAATCCTGATTTGTTATGTTGTTCAGTGTGTGGGTACAAAGTCGATACAGGTAAGTAAACTACAGGTTTCCCTTTGGCTACTTTACAGTGGAACTCTTGTTGACAACTTGTCACTTGGAATTATATTTATTGTATTGAATTGTGATTTTGTTTTAATTCTTGAATTCATGTCATGCTAGCAACATTGCTTTAAATATGCCAAGTAAACGTAAGATTTTAACTTTGACAGAAAAACTGAAAGTGATTGAATTAAGGAAAAATCACAGTTGAGTTAAATGTTGGTAATACTCAGATTCAGAACATTTCAAAACGTAAACTGGAATTTGAAGAAGATTTTGAAAGCAACTTGAATCCTAAAAGGAAAAGGATGAGGCATATAACCGGCAATGAGCAGATAAATGACTTAAAGTTGGACAGAAATCTATTAGGGCCTATTTCAAATGAATGAATATTTATGAATATCACTGTATTTGTTTATAATTTAATTGGACAATTTAAATTATAAAATTGTTTTCAAGTATCATTACTTACCTTGCATTAACATATAAATTATACATACATGTACTGTACATATATTAATCAATATGCATACAAACACACATTTTTAAAAAAAAACATAATAATGATTTCAACAATTACAATACCGGTAAATTGTCATCTTGGGTAGCAACCTGCAACCAAAGGCCACCTGTCTTATGTGGCCAGTTTGATAATTTCCCAAAGGTGGCCTCAGAAACCAGGTTTGACTGTAAGTGCAAAATTTT
>JAUMGZ010008136.1:0-10282 GCA_032359645.1 Pododesmus macrochisma | reverse complement strand
ACGACGGACGGACGACGGACGGGATTTGTATGAGAAAAGTCCACCTTGGACCTTTGGTCCAGATGGACTAAAAAGTCTCAGTCACTCAGAAGTCATTACTGCAATACTTGATTTGATGGTTCTTGATATTATGTAAAAAAGATGGCAGCCATATTAGATGGAGTTCAGCAACATTGACACAAATCTGAAAGGGGACCATGTAAAGAAAATCTACATCAAGTTCATGAAAGTCTAACCAATGGTTCTTGACAAGAAGTTGAAAAGGTCTCAGCCAATCAGAAGCCAAGGTGGCCTGATTATATTGGATGCAGTTTGGCAATGTCCTACACAGGTCTGAAAGCTTAAGAGGACCATTGGAGGAACATACACAGCAAGGTTTTGTAAAAATCACACAAGTGCTTTTTAAAAAGACAAAAAGACAAAAAAAAAGTACAACTGATGACAGACAGACTGACGGACGGACGGATGGACTGGTACATATGGCAAAAGTCCACCTGGACTTTTAATAAAGCACATAAACCACCAGTTAGAAAATTATTATTATCAGTCTTCATTTTAGTTTAAAAATAAGTTCGCATTTATAAGAGATAATATGATTGTTTTTATAAGAGATTATATTAATTGTTTTTATACAATTACAGAATACTGCTAAATTTTTACAAGTATTTCTGAATACACATAGCTTAACTTAATTGTCTGTCAGTTCTTGTGGATCACATGATTTTAGTCTTAATTACCTATACTTACATTCAGTATCAAAGCAAAATCTAAGTGGCCTTATTCTCAATGGATACAAATTGCAAGAGGAAACAGTACATCTCTGGTGTCCTATGTAAATTTGTATCCTGGCAGATCTTCTGCGAAAAAGTGGTAGACAGACAATGACCTTATTCTTAATGATTCAAGTGATTTGATTTTCTGCCGAACATGTGTAAGGAATCTAATAATTCTTCTTAGTGAATTTTGCATACTAAACCTGATGTTCACCTATAGTCATGTAGCCTCTTATAGTTTCACCATCACCATAATCATTAAAGGCACATAATAAAGATTATTAAGAAATGATTCCTTCTATTGAATATCTTAATTTAGAAAATATAGCTTCATGTACATAGATGTATGTTAATAGTTCAGCTTAAAATTTCTGGTATATGAGATTCTTGCTATTTTGCCTAAATAATACAAATAAAATCTTGGCATCAAATGGAGTATTGAACACATCAAATGATAAAACATGTGGTATTATTTACAGGCAGATGTGGATCATCTAGTAGATGTCTACAATATCAATATATATAATATACAGAGGGTCCATCTCATCAATATTCATCTGTTTAAATCATTCTCGAAGACAAGACATAACATGCTAAACTTCCTTGATAAGACTGACAAACAGGACAATGTTATGGTCAAACTTTGAGTGGTCAATACTTGATATTCTGTTCTGACTGACAGATGACCACAAATACATTGTAGGCAAACATGCAAACATTCTTGATAAATTTTAAAATGGAGGTAATAGTTTAAACAAAGTAAGTGACAGACTTAACTGTCTATGTAAACTTATGCTAAAGTATTAAGATCTGTATTTGTTTAAAACAAATCTAGACAAGTCAGGTGAATAGTTAGGGGTTTATAAATGTAATACTTGTATGTTAAATCAAATGCTCTTGGCAAGATTTAGTGCTGAAAATTTGTTTGGATAAAAACCTGATAGATATTCTAAAAACATTTACACTTGAATGTGTGCTACTTTTAAATAAGGTCAGCATGTTAATATACTCTTTAGCCAGACAAAATTGCTAAATTCAAAGTGTTAAATATTATATATGTATTTATGGTTGTTCTTTCTTTCATCTGTATATTAAAGCCAACCCTCTGTATTTCAAGGTTTTTACCTGACATTGAGAGTTCTTCATTGTTCATATTAGACATTCTCTACTCACAATAAAGGAACACTGAATACCAGGGATCGGCCAGGTGTTTACATTGTACCATTAAATTATGCAGTTTTACTTTTAATATAAATTCATAAAGGCCCTGAATCTGGCACTAACAGTGATAAAATTTACAGACAACTAAATGCCGGACTCATAAATTATTGGACTTGAAAGGGATACATTTTGTAGTCTGAGTGCCTTACTGGTTGTAGTAATAGTTTGTTTTCTTATCATAGAGGATCTGGAAAGTCAATAAATCTGTTACAATCAATTGATGATTATGTTAGAACATTCAAGTAAAGGAGAGCTCATTGTGTTAATATTCAGCTGTATGTAAAACTAACAAAACTACCAAACAAGACTCTTGTGTTTAATGCTGAGCTTACTTAATAAAAGTATACATGCTTGAGATATTGCCATGAACTTTTTCAAAAAGATGTCCGCAAATGGGACAAAAATTAAGTACAGTATGCTGCTATGACAACCGTGAGGAAATAATGTGTGTGTACATGTACACTTAATAGGAACTACGTGTACATGTACATCCAAATATATCATGAATCTTGGCATAATGGACAAATATACATACAGATCAGAGCTCTTTATAACAAATTGTAACATAGGTACTTAGCATTACACAGGTACACTCATAGAACATACATGATGAGTTGTGAACGTGTTGGTCACCTGAAGGAGGACAACACGAGCTTCCTAGCTCCACGTACCTTACCTAGTTATATCTTGTAGTTTACAAATTCATATGGAGAGGTACTCCTGTACACAGCAAGAGTCCTGTCTCTTATCGGTCATTATTATCTAAAAGTTGTTAAACAAACCAATTTATCAATGGATTCTTTAAAAGGGACAAAATTGTGGTTTTTCGGATATCAATAAAGTAAAGTCCCCTGTCAATTTTCATGTTTTATAAGATAAGAAAGTCACCAAGGGACAAAGGAAAATATGGAAAGTTTAACAATTCTTTATTTTATAAAAGAAAAGTGAAAGATCCTTAAATGATATAGGTTTATAACTTGATTATGCTTTATAAGAAGTCCATTAGAGCTATCAAGTACACATGGTGCACACGGTTTAAGTTGTCAGAACCACAAATATCAATAATACATTAGTCCACATATGGAAGCTATAAGCATCTGTTAGGCTTTTTATGTGTAGGACAAAATTCTAGTTTTCTAATGACTTGGTATTAGGTTATATAGTAATATACATCTATGGCCCTGTAAGCAGGGTGATTTCGAAGTAGCAAAGCGGGCATACAGGGTCATAAATTGTTTATTAAACCGAAACAACAAACTAGGCCTGTAATAGTATGCACAATGCACTGATTTTTTTAATGAGCTGCACGTGCTCCAGGGAAATAAAAAATCAAATCTCCCTGGAGTGCGCGCCCCAGGGAGATTTTATGTTTTATTTCCCTGTCATGTGCTATGCTGTAGCCAATCAGCCCTACTGTTACATCAATGAGGTATAATAATACTTCTAAACATGTCGATAGTCACTGAACACACAAGTCATCTAAAAAAATATCAATAAAATACCTGGATGTCCATAATGGAAATAGTAATTCAAATATTCAGTGTATAGCCCTTAATAATCATAGTTAATACAAATGACCTTACAACATATAATATCAATTACTCGTTACTGTTTTACACATGAATACATACAGTACATATACCGTTATATGCTCACTGAAGGAAAGTACTGAAGGAAGCAAAGACGTATATCTACGTATATTGGTAGACTATAAAAATCTGAGGGTTTTTTTACTAGATATGAATGAACCAACACATCAAAAGTTCTTAATTGTATTTCAGTAAATTCAGAGCTCTACTGTTGAATTATGATGAAAAATTCAAAAAAAAGTATTTCACTGAAATTTGGCTGTTTTAAATTTTCATATTTGACAGCAGGATTTGTAATGCTAGGCAAATGATAGCAATAGTATCATAGTAGACATCATTTTCTTACTGAGGCAACCATGCATGTATGCATGCAAGTTGCATTTTTCAAAATAATGGAATTTTTAAAAATCTAAAACACAGATGATTTTTGTTTTTTTTTTTCGAATTTGACCTTAATTAGGACTTATGATTTAAGGTTAACCTAAAAAACTCATGAATATTAGATGAGAAATGTAGATGCTTGTAATATGTATTCAGGCAACTAGATGATATGACAGATTGGCAGGTCAAAAACATTCTTGTCTTTTCTTCCACCGTCCATGCTACTTTGAACTGTGGCATATAAAACAAATTTTACAAAACATTGGAAGGTACCCGTAATAAAACATGTATAAACTACATAAAAAAAATTAATATCAATACAAAACTAAATATTTCATTGTGTAGCAGTATAAATATATATATCAGTTTTCTCAAGTGCATAGAAATATACATGTATATAGCCAGTGCAATTTAGTCACAAATATATTTGCATGCTTATGTGAATGGCATGTCTTGTACAAACAGTATATAATATTTATTTAACCTGTATGTTATAAGTCTGAAGATTTTGTTAACTTAAATTCTGACAACCTTTTAGTGAGCGTAATTGGTATGCAACACCTTGCACGCTGGCATGTCTTACAGAATCAACAAAATATCCTGCATTTTCATGTTTTGTAGAGCACTGCGTCTTTAGTTTGTGTGTATACAATAGATATATATATATACATTGTATATATACATGTATGCAGCACCTGTAATCACAATAACCTATGCATAAAATTAAAGGATACATACATTTACATGTACCTGGTCTACAATCAAGACAGCATACAGAATTGTACAATGTACCTTAAGATTGCAATGACGTAGTTTTACATTATTTATTCAACAAATCGTTGCAAGTCCACATTCATGATATTTGACGTTCTCTTAATAATTTGTGTACATATATATGCATGTACCTAAAATGCTATGTTTGATATCAGCCCAACAAAGAATCATTTTACAACCCAAACTAATTGCAAGGACAATTCTAACTAATTGGAAGTTAGTATTTGTACATGGTGTATGTAGTGCAAGTGCAAACAGCTCCACATTTCTGATACAGATTTCAACCTACCTCCACGATCATGTGCTGATCATGACAGATGAATGTACAGGTAAAAATATCAAGTACGTAACGTGTTGACATTTCCTTATAAAAGACCTGCACACTGCTGATTGTAAACAACTACACCACAGTAGGTGGTTAAACCAATACAACCAATCACACGATTCAAGTGACTGTAATTGTTAGCAGATCACTACTTTAATATATTTCATACTATTAACAGTCAATCTTTTGCAATCTTTTTAAGTGTATGAAGATAATTATGTATGCTGTCTTAAAATTTCGACTTACCAGTCCATTTTTATGGGTACATGTAGTACTGTAGTACAATGTATTTCTCACATAATTTGCGTGTTACCACACCGTTGTGCAGTGTGTTATCACTTTGTGGTATCCAACTGGTCAAGATGTTATCACACTGCTTATACATCATTTGATCGGACCACAACATCATACGAGACGATTATTCTATTTTCCATTTTTGAGGCTTGCCGAGCAAAAATTGAAAATAGAATAATTATCGAGTGTGTTGTTTACCATAACTAATCAAATCTTGTGTGAGAACCTCTATATATCTACCCAGTGGAGTAAAAGGAATAACCTGATGATCTCGAAGATGCATTTAAAAATGGACAATTAAGTATACATGCATATGAACATGTACATGCATACATTGTATGTAACAAATTGTGTTGTATATTATACTGTAGGTAAACCTCTTGCATGGGGCTAACTTACGAAAAGCAATAACATCTTGTTTAAAAATATTTCTGAAATTTACCAGCATAATTATAAAACACAGACATATATATATAGTATACAAGAAATGCAGCATCTATTGATTCTGTTATGTTATACATGTATACAATTTCAGAACATGGATTTCTTCTTTGATCATTTGATTTTAGTTCATAATTTATTCATACTCGGTCATACACTGAGTAATCCAACAAGATCTGCTTTGGTTATAAACTTAGCTTAAATTCACAGATCTTCTATGTTTATATTTACTGATAAATATGTTCAGTGGTTTATCTAAAAGTCATTTTAACACTCTATCTGGATGATATCCATTTAAAAGTCACCTTAATTTATCCTCATTTAGAGAGCCAATGTGAAGACCTTTTATCCTAGTTAACGAGCTGATTTTCAAACAAGCAACCATAGCACTTAAATGACTGGTCAATATCAATGTTTGTCCTCTTGCTTGATTACCTCATACAATGAATAGGTAGAAGTGTAATGACTGGATTATCTACCTTGATAGATTATATAATGTTACATGGGTAACAGAAAGCAACAGCAATAGATCACAGGGTTTAAATGTTGGAATCTAATCCTACCTCTGACATAACAAACACCCTTGGTCTTACTATGTACCCAGCTGTTGTACAGAATAAACAGTTCAACATTGAAGGACTCTATGGTAAAGATTTAATTAGAGTACAAAACCTGTGTACAATTACTTCAAATGTAAAACAAATACAGTATGTCTATGGCTCAGTGCAAAATATGTAGAATTAAACAAAAACGTAACAAATTTTCTTAAATTTGCACCAATTTACAATTAAAAGAATTTCAAAAAGCACAAATTTTAAGTTAGAATTCAAAATTATGTACATGTTTACAACAAACTAGATTGTCTCTGTATGTGTGACTGTGTGCATCAATAACAGTGCAATTATATATATCCTACTTGTAGTCAGTATGTTATGGCAGCAGTCAAATGTATTGTTTTTGATAGCAGTATGGTTGGATTTATAAATAGGAGATTATTATAATGATATATATATAAATATATATACATTTTATACACACACACACACACACACACACACACACACACACACGCTTACACCCACATGCACGCACACACACACACAAACGCACACACACTATAACAATGAACTGTATGTGTACAGTACTAGTAGGGACTCCACTCAGTGTTCCGAAAGGTACAGTACTAGTAGTAACTATCACTCCATGTACACACTTATACAGTCTTATTTTAAGTATTAAACACAATATTCTCACTCTGAGTAGAGCTGTCTTCCCTCTATATTTTCTTATTCAGACGTTCAAATCTCATCAAAACGCTGACAATAATTACAGTCCAAACATACAATGTATTGTACACATGCAATATGGAGACAAATTTCTTTATAAATCTGGCTTTGTTAATAATATAATTGACCCCTTCAACATAGTGAAAATTTATGAATACTGTTTTGATTCCTTCCTGTTGTTTAAAAAAAATCATTTTATAAAAGCATGAATGCACCTGTAGTATTTCTTCTATTCGAATGTTATCAATTTGTTTCTTAAATGAAAATAAAAACTTGATAGATTAAACAATACAACATGTACAAGTAATTTATAAATCATTATCAGAAATTTTAGATAAAACTATGTAACTGCATGTCTTTTCTTTGTCTAAAAACTTCTTTCCACTGACTAAAATGACACTTGGGAATAAAATGAACACAAATAGCTGAAAACACCCCAACACATCAAGCATCATAAAATTATAGCCACACAACTATATACAGTATTTACAGATCCAAATCAAAGTATTAGCTGGATTTAAGCGTTTTAATCTTATAAATATCTCTCAGGTATATTCATGCTTCAGATACAGCTAAAGGGATCTCTTTTATTATTCAAGAGGCATACAGCCCACAGACTAAAGGCAGAGTTTAGCATTCATTAATGACATATGATCCATGGCAAATATTTAACCAGTACAATCGGAGACATCTTACAAAAGAACACGTAAGCGCACATCTGTCACTTGCTGTGCGTTATAACTGTACCTTGCATGATGTACGAATCTAGATATTTAAATTACAGGAAATTTGTGGTAGGTGACCAACATGAACAATGCTGATGTTCCTGTACAATTCAGGACTGTGTAACTGACACCAAGTAAATATGTTATACAGATTGTGACATACAGGTAGATCTAGTCTAATAAAAGTCCATGATCTAATTAGATATTCAAAATAGAAAATGTTCATTTTTTAAGCCATATACTGAAAACTATGATCCACATATACTAACTATATAGTGTCCATAAATTAAAGACTTCCATACAATATAACTAAAGTTCTATAAGAAATTATAATATAAAGCACATTTTAAAAACTGTTCAAGCTTTTACACTTACAGTGATTTACTTTTCATAATATTAAATATATGGAATAAAGAGCACATCGACACATATTAATTAAAAAATCAATTTATTATTAAAATTAATACATAATAAAGTATTCCTTGTTAAAAAATAGAGACCTATGTTTATATGAATATTCTTACGCTATATTGCCTGTTAATCTTTTCACACCTATGCGAAGTAAACATTCTCACCTGTACAATTTCTGGATCCCACGAAAGTTTGCATGTTCACTTCAACACAACTTTAAAAACTTGATAACTTTTCACAAAATCAATGCCAACTTGAACAATTTATAAATCCAATTCGAAAATAAATATGTCAAATAAAAACATAAAATTGATTCCTTAATTCCGACACATGAACATGTAAATCAGTAAAGTTTTGCACATAAATCCAACACACGTTACTTTTCAATCAGATCACGGCCATGTTTTGTGTATTATTATTGTCAAGTCACGTGATTACGCTTCTTTTTACAACGAGGCTTTATAGCAAGGTGCGCGTAGATTTACCGCAAATGTTCTAAAATTCCACACGTTCTTCTTAATGTGCGGAGATCTAGAGCGCCTGTTGCTCATGAATAGAAAAATCATATATAATCCCAACCAGGGCGGTTGAAAAAGGCTTTAAACTTGAAAATTATACTAATATCCATTCTTGCATGGTTGGGGTAAAAAACACAAATCTGTGGGTAAAAACAATGACTTGGTGACATATTATATATGCATATCATGAACAAAACTGTATGTACTGTGCATCCAACATTTTTAATTTTCGTCTAACACGAAACAGTTAAAGCAATGACTATTTTAAATCGTTTAAATATGTTGATTTGAACATTACTGTCTTGGTATCCGTTTCCATATGCATGTCACGGTCATACGGGGTTTATTATTTGTGGTGTATGTAAGATCTTTTGGTCAAGTCGCGAATCTATATTTCTTAAAGAAATGTGCCTATACATAGTATTGTTTTGTATTATTTGCTGAATTCAGTTTAGCGGTTTCGGGGACATCCTTATAGGGGGAGCAATGCAAAATCTGAACGTGCACACGTGCACTTCAGTAGAAATATAGCGGATTTAAGTATACAGTATATGTCAATTTGTCTGCGGCGTGATCTTTCCCCTAGACAACAATATTGTCACAAACAGACACCGTCGCGATATGAACTGAACGTGTGTTGAAACTGGGATCAATATACGGTTAAAAGCACGTTAAACCCACATAAACAAACACTAATTTGTAAATATAGTGAGACAAAAAGCAGGCACATCACACCTCTGTCTTTTAAAAAGAGGTGTGATGTGTTGGCTTTTTGTTTGAAAAGTGTTTTAAGTTCGAATGTAGCTTTTGTTTTAAGTATAGCTCATAAGTGCTTAGTTACAGACCGTCCTTTTGAGAAAACAAAACAGGAATGAAGAATATCGAATTCGTGACTAACATCAGGTATTTTGATTATGATGGGCCGTGTAATGGGTCATTAGGCCGGGGTTGCGGGGCTGCCTATAATAGGCAAATCTATATACCACGTGGCTATCCATTTCTAAATATTAATAATTCATTTTCTAATATTAATAATTCATTTATTAATATAAAAAAGAATTATTAGTATTAATAAATGAATTATTAATATTAAAAACTCTTTAATTATTTCAACGATTGCTTGCCATAGGTAACAGTCAAGTTTAGTAGCATGGTAACATGAAGTTTAGCAGCAACAAGCGATATATACGCATAAAGACAAATGACAACTTGAAATAAAAAACCAAAAAAACTAGTAAATTTTATTAATTTTCGCTCCTGATAATTTTCGCCTCTCGCTCCGTGTTAAATTCGCCCTAAATTTATTTGTGAATTAAAGACAATGTAGCTGGAAATTTTCGTTTTCATTTTGAAATCGCCCTTTCATTTAAGGGCGAAAATGGCGAAAATTAAACAGTGGCGAACATTTTCAGGTATCCAGTACAGGTTATAGAACATCACACACACACACACACACACACACACACACACACACACACACACACACATTGTAATGTAGTATGTATTGGATAAGGTAGGTAGAGTTGCTTCCCTAATCTGACACA
>JAUMGZ010008125.1:0-10282 GCA_032359645.1 Pododesmus macrochisma | reverse complement strand
ATATTGTTTGTATAGACACTTGTATAGGCCAGTGTATTACTTGTAGCCTCAGTGATAGTATGATGGACCAGTATGATATTGTTTGTATAGACACTTGTATAGGCCAGTGTATTACTTGTAGCCTCAGTGATAGTATGGACCAGTATGATATTGTTTGTATAGATACTTGTATAGGCCAGTATATTACTTGTAGCCTCAGTAATTGTACGAGTCAGTATGATATTGTTTGTATGGACACTTTTATGTTTATAATTTTTAGTTTATCTGGACCGAAGGTCCAAGGTGAACTTTTTCCATACAAATGTTGTCCGGCGTCAGCCCTGTTAAATTTTTACATTTTTGAATTCTTATTCCACACCACTGGACCAATTTCATCCAAACTTGGTAGGAAGTATCCCTAGGGAATGGGGATTCAGATTTGTTTAAATTTAGGGTCTTTAAGGGGACCAAAAGGGGAGAAATTTTAGAAAATTAAAAAAAATCTTCTAATCAACTAGAAGGCCTAGAGCTTAATGATTTGATACATAGTAACTTTAGGGCATGGAGAACCAAGTTTGTTCAAGGCATAACCCTGGGGTCAAAAATAGGTTAAGCACTTGGGGTCAAAGTTCAAAGCTATGTATTTAGCAAATATGTTAACTTTTCACATTTTTAACTTTTAATCCTAAACCACTGGACCTATTTAATCTAAACTTGGTAGGAAATATCACCAGGGGAAGGGGATTCAGTAATGTTCAAATGAAGGGGCTTGACCCCATGGGGCTTCACTAGGGGGCCAAAAGGGTGAACATTTGTTAAAATTTCAAAAATCTTCTTCTGATAAACTAGAAGGCCTAGGGCTTAATGTGTTGGTATATATGTAGTGACTTTAGGGCATGGAGAACCAAGTTTGTTCAAGGCATGACCCTGGGGTCAAATATCTTCTTCTGATAAATTAGAAGGCCTAGAGCTTAATGTGTTGGTATATATGTAGTAACTTTAGGGCATGGAGAACCAAGTTTGTTCAAGGCATGACCCTGGGGTCAAAGTTCAACACTATGGCAAATATGTTAAATTTTTTACATTTTTGACTACTAGTCCAAAACTATTGAACCAATTTCATCAAAACTTTGTTGAAGGCATCCCTAGGGGTAGTGGGTTAAGATTTGTTCATATGAAGGGTCTTGGTACCCAGGGGGCGCCTTTTCAGGGCCTAAATGGGGAAACATTTGACAAAATTTCAAAAATCTTGAAGGCCTAGTGCTTAATGCTTTGTTATGTAATAACTTAAGGGTATGGAGATCCGAGTTTGTTTAAGGCATGGCCCTGGTCTCAAAAGTATTCAAATGCAAATATTTTGTTTTTGGCCTATTTCAACCAGATGGATGTTCAGGCCCAATGGGCCTCTTGTTTCATATTCATGAATCTTTGTCTTTAGATCTTTAATATTGAATATGACTACACAAGACATTTGTAATTCACAAGTAATGATGCACATAAACTACAAAACTGAACAATCTCCCAAACAAAAAGGCAACTGATGTGGTGTTGTTATGTATAAGTATTTACCTGTATTTACAATGGCGTAACTTTCATGTACATTTCTGCATTTCTATTTAATGACACTGGTTTCAGGGCAGCAGCGATGACTTTACGGACAGTACTTCTTTCCCTACAAGCTTTGTTAGCAGCAGCTGAACCAGACGATCCACAGGATGCAGTAGTAGCAAAACAGTTTAAAGAAAACAATGAAATATACAAACTCACAGCCACACATTGGACAAGTGCATATGCAGATGGTTTGTATGGATCTTTATATAGCAAAATATTACTAGATGCATGTCTGCTAAAAGCTTGAATGCTGTATGTGGAAAGAAAATGAACAAAAGATTGTCACTGTACATACAACAGATAATAGTACATACTGACAGAAGTCCTGGTAGAAATGACTGGCTTTAATTTATTGTGCTCAGCTTGTCTATCCATCCCAAGGTTAATGTAATAAAAAACATGAATAACTTTACTTATGTTGTGAAATGCTACAAAACTTGCATAATTTATTTGTTATGTTATAAGGAATCTGCTTGTGGGTTTTAGAGGTTGGATTAGATAGCTAGGCCAAGGTTACAGCTCTTTTGATTGAAGGTTTATGACACGTAGGTTAAGGTTTGTAGTTCATCTGGACCAAATATCAAAGCCATAGGTGGACTATTCTCATACAAATCCCGTTGTTTGTTGTCCGTCTGTCGTAAACTTTTCACATTTTCGACTTCTTCTCCACATCACTGTACTTAAATTGGTAGGAAGTATCCCTAGGGGAAGGATACTATGATTTGTTCAAATGATTGGGTCAAAAAGGGGAAAATTTTACAAAATTTCAAAATCTTCTTATAAACTAGAAGGCCTAGAGCATAATGCTATGTATGTAGTAACTTTAGGGCAAGTTTGTTCAAGGGGTGAACCTGGGGTCAAAATAGGTTACATGGTTTGGTGTCAATAGCAAATATGTTAACTTTTCACATTTTTGACTTCTTGTCCAAAAATATTTAACCAATATTATCCAAACTTGGTAGAATGCATCCCTGGAAGAAGGTGGTTCAG
Source organism: Pododesmus macrochisma (assembly GCA_032359645.1). Classification (NCBI taxonomy): domain Eukaryota; kingdom Metazoa; phylum Mollusca; class Bivalvia; order Pectinida; family Anomiidae; genus Pododesmus; species Pododesmus macrochisma. Next base: position 7,702 of record JAUMGZ010008125.1, on the reverse strand, counting down.
ATTTGGTAAAATAATTGGGCTTGGCTCAAGGGGGGCACCATTTTGGAGGCCCACCAGGGGCATGCTTTGGGGGCCCACCGGGGGCATGCTTTGGGGGGCCAACATGGGGAAAATTTGACAAAGCTTTAAAAAAAAATATCTTATAAACTAGATGGCCTAGAGCTTAATGCTTTTCTATGTAGTAACTTTAGGGCATGGAGATCCAAGTTTGTTAAGGCGTGACTAGTGATGTTCCGATAATCGAAAAAAGTCGAAAGAAGATCGATTATGAGGGAAAAGTAGGCGCTCAATTGCAATCTATAATAATCGAAAAATCGAAATTATTTTAAAAGCTCTAACTTAAAAAAATCTGCTACTTATTGCATTGTATTTAAGTGTTTTGTTCGCCCGGCGTGTTGACGAATCATGCCAGATGCATGATTTTTTCGCTATATAGGTAAACACATTTAATTTAGTTTCGTATTTTCTCCACATCACAAATGGCAGACCGAATCAAGCATGTACTCATTGTGGACTCTGTCCAGAATTCCTGAATATTTATGACAAATTTATCCAAATACAACATTTAGCGACTCTTTTAGAATGCACACAGAATCATCTTGACTATGACAGTACTATTTATTAAGAAAATATTAAGGAACATGGACTTCATATTGTGTAGACAGATTTAGACAACAGAACTGCCTGTACATGACTCGACTCAAAACTTACTTTAACAACTGCAAGTTTAGATTAAAATTAAAGCATTCAATATAAAATATGTTTAATATATTGTCTAGTTTAATGTCATCTACTAAATATCTAGATATATATGAGCAAGAAGAGTTTTACAAATGTGTATGATATGTTAAGCATTTCAATTTACCAAGAAAACAAATACAGTTCGAGAGCAAGGACCACTTAACTGGACAGATGTAGATCTACTTTAACTCTATGTAAAGCATTCCAAGGACAATGCATGGCATACATTCTAACTATAACAGTACAGATTTACATCTACATTGCACATATTTCAAAAACATATTCAAACATTTGGAAATTCTGATTATAATCGATAATCGTTCATGAAAGGTCTTTCGATAATCGATTATGATTATGATTTCTCTTCCAATTCCCAGCACTAGGCGTGACTCTGGTGTTAAAAATAGGTTATGTGTTTTGGTGTTAAAGTTCAACACTATAAATCTATAACAAATATGATAACTTTTCACATTTTCAAATTCTTGTACAAAACTACTATACTCAACATCATTAAGATTACTCACTTCAAAAATGAAATATTTTATAAATACACAATAAATCTTCTAATTTATATTATTTCTTAGTCAAAAGTGATAAATGAAACCAAATAATGTTTCACAAAACATATTCACGTCATTGGTTCAAAAGCTCAGGGTCGGAGACCAGTCTACAGAAATTCCTATGCAAAAGTTACAGCTGTGAAGTTGACCCAGTTGTCTAGGGAGCACACATTAAATATAAGTGCGTGTGACACAAATTTGCATAATCCGGGTCTATTGTGCGCTGTAGTAAAGTTAAGTACAGTCAAGAGGATTTCCGAATTTAACTCCCACTTCCGGTTAATGACTGTTCCCTGGTCATTGAAGATCATTGTAATAAGTCAAAAATTGCGGCGTAAACAAACGACAGCCAGACAGTAGATTGTTTACTATTCTTCACTGGATTAAAACTAGGACATGCAGTGGAAAACCTGAAACATATTTGAAGGTTTAGGAAATTTGCAACATTTTAAAGTACTTGGAACCCAGAGTCGTAATCTAAACAAGGAAAAAAAGGTGTACCTATTCTTTTGATAATTTGAGGTGTTTATATTTTCCCAAATGATAAAATTTTAAGATGTGTTTAAAAGGACAGATATTTTTTCTTCAAAACATCATCCACCAATGCATGTTTGGACAATATGCAGTGCTGACCACCACCAGCATAATAATGCTATTTTTGAAATTCGACTTTTTACCTCTAACGCAAAACACAAATTGGTGAACGAGAAACCATTCCAAAAGCTATTGAAAGAAAAGGATGCTGTAATATAATAGAATATTCATTGACTTTTTTGGTGAATACATAAAAAAAGTAAATAATTGTATTAATTTATTTTATTGCCTTGAATAATCTTCATTCATCTGTATCAAAATAAATGTCGTTTGCGAATAGATACACTTTATCGATCCTTGATTTATGTGTCCTTATTTCAGGGGAGCCACTTCAGAAGTGTACAAGTGTGAAGAAATAGGAAGGCTTGGTCAATCATGGGCAGTGAAAATCATTGCTAAAAAGGTAATAGAACCTTTTCAATCAGTTTTTCTAACACAAAATTCATTGAATGTACATGTTTATAAAAAAGCTTATTTTATATGTTTCCTGTGCATGTACCATACTGAAATAAATATTCTTTGGTTTTTGATGACTTGATTCAAATGTGCACATTTTATTTTAACTTTTGACTTTCATTCTGCATGTTTGTGAAATATTTTATATTGAAAAAAATGTTATTTGCTGGTAGGAAAAAGTAATCATAACTTTTTTTGTTTCACATATTTTAGGAAGTGACTTAAAAACTAATTTATCAAAATTTTCTCAAAGAAAACAAGAAAGAAAATTTAAATAAAAATTGCAGTGTATATATAAAATTTACTTCTGTTTTAGGTTGATAGAAAAGTTATTACAACAGAAGTGGGAATACTGTTGGTACTAAGACACAAAAATGTAGTAAGTACATGTCCTTTACAATTATAATAGAAAATTTGTTATCACATACAATTGTGTAGGTAAAACTAGTTGAAAAAGGTAAATGTATATCTTCTTGTTCAGCTCATTGTTAAACAGGGTCACCATTATACAGTATTGTTGCCTTTTTAGGAGGTGAACAGGTGTCTCCCTGTGAGAGTTTGTTTTTCCCAAGTGTGTAGCCGTTGAACATTACCTACATAATTTTTGGAAGGTGAACATCCAGAATTGTCTCCCTTGTTGTCTCACCTGCATGCTGTTTATAATTAGCTGTAGTGTTCTTTCCTTAGGGTTTTCTCCCAGAGTCTGAGGTTACATAGATTGTTTCTCTCTGAAGCACATTTAAAAAAAAAACCATCTGAATTATTTCATGTCTCTTATTCAATCAAATGTTACAACAGTCAGGTACAAAATTGATTAATATTTGTCTGATACCAGTCCAAATGTCTGACAGATAATTAATCACACCTGTCGGTGTTAATATATGATGAAGTAAACTGATAGGACAGGCCATTTTAAAATGAAATTAGAACATCATGAATGTGTTTGCCTCATAACAATAGGTAAAATTAAAATGTTGTATGTTTGCATATTGTCTTGAAAGTCAAGTGATGGACAATTTAAATCTAAACTCTTAAAGTTTTTTAAGGAATTAAAAGAAAATCAAGTCTGAGATTTTGACAGTCTGATTCAGTTTTGTGCTTTACAGTAACATTTTTTTCTATAAAAGCGTTAATCAAGTCAGCTTCAGTAACATTGAATTTATTACAGATTGCGATGAAGGAGATATTTGAGACGCCTACTCATATTTACCTTGTGCTTGAGCTAGTCAAAGGAGGAGAGCTGTTTGAGCGGTAATTATATGAGAATTATCATGTTTGTTTGCTTAAATAGTACTTAATGTTGTGTTATAAGTTCATATTTCGATGAAAGAAAACAGGAAAAAATGTTAACCTTTATATCCGTATCACTTTGATTGATTATTAAGTTGTTGGGTACTTCTTTAATTGTCTTTTCATTCTAGTGTTTCTAATAAAATCCTGACATCAGAATGACAAAAATGTTTTTTTATTGGTTGTTGCTGTTGTTAATGTCTCTTTCAACACATGGCTACGTGATATGGAGACAGTATCTGCCTGTGCTAGTGCACACTGATAGCAAACTTATAGTGTTGTCACACTGAAATATCAATCCACAGACACATTGACATTGGTTACATTATCTTGATGCTGAACCAACCAGTCCTCTAATCCAAAATGCTGAGTGCTTAGCAGGAAGTCAGAAAATTTCCTAATTTTGACGCCTTGGGTTTGATGTGGCAGGTCAAACTCAGGTTTTCCAACATGCACTAAGGAAGTGAACACTCTACAACTGAGCTACGACTAGTGATGGGACGATGATCGGCAAGGATCGATTAACTATCGTTTAACACGAACCGATTGCGATGATCGATGCTTATCATCCATATTCGATCATCGGATAAAACAATAAGCTGAATGTACAATGTGTGCACCTCCAATTTCCTGGTCTATACATCAATAAAGTAAAGCAACTCTCAAGTTTATGTGCATACAAATACTACACAAAGCACATAACCAGTCAAGTAAAACTTTTCCAAATCCTGGGGGAAAATGATACCAGATGTTAATTTTAGAAAGAAAAAAAAAATTAACCCCAAGTACACACTCAGACAGAAGTTTAAAGGTATAAAAGTAGTTGGATTTCAAATTTATTTCTGCAGAGAGCTTATCCGATTATTTCACCGATTATCACATCAAAAGGGGTATCCGATTACAACCGATGATTGATTGCTATTATTCAACTGGTTTCCCAACACTAAGAAGTACACAATGCAAGTTTGATTTAAATCTTAACATTCCTTCATAAGATATCAGAGGGAAAGCAATCAGCCAATCAGAATGCAGCAGCCTCATTTAATATGCACAGAATTCACCCAAACTTTTAACCTGAGCAAGATACTTTTTTGCTAGGCGGGATTTCCCTGTCTAGGCAAAAAAAATTCTAGGCAGATTCCGCCTTAGCTCATTTAAATATTTTGGCTGATATTCCGCCTAAAGTCCGCCCTGTATCCGCCCAGATCCCACCAAGACCATGTTTAAATAGTCAATTCATGCACATGGCGGAATGTTAGGCGGTATTTTCTAAGATAGTCCGCCCCGAAACCGCCTGAAATTTTTCATACAGGTAAGTGTACGAAATCGTTAGACGGACTCCGCATGGAAAAATGAAAATTCCAGACGGAGTCTGTCTAAGATCTTGGTTCTTTAAATGGACTTTAGCAGGACATGGAATTTGGAGTCTGTCTAAAGTCCTGCTAAAGAAAGGTAATAAATCTGTGTAAAATTCCATCTAAACTTGGCCTTAACAGGATTGTTGTACTTAGACAGAAATCTTAAACAGACTTAATCAGAATGTTTGACTTAGAAAATAATCTTTAGATGGAAACTTTGACTTTGAAAATTTTTCATACTTCTGGTGGAACTTTGAACCAAGTTAGTAAAAATTCCAAATTCTTATTCACAAGTTCACTATGGAGTAATTCAACAATAATACATTTGTAACTGCATCAATAATTATCAACTAGTAAATTTCCCTCAAGCCATTTCGCCATGGTTTTTAATTTTTATATAAATAACAAAATTCCCAGTCTACAGCTCTAATGCTTTAAATGACATTTTCAAAAATTGGAAAAATTTTAAAAAATGTGTTGCTAAGTAAGCATATATTTATGCATATGAATTTTTCTCACTGGGTATACTTTTATGACTTTTTTCTTTCAGGAATTGTTACATAATATTCATTAAAACTCTTCTGGATAAATTACAAATATAAAAAAATTATTTCTGGTACAGTTTAAATGATGCTATTTTGATTCATTGTTTTCAATAAGTGGACAATGCTTTAAGAAGTATTTGTTTTAATTTCTTTTTTCATTTGTGGACACGTGCAAGTCTTTTCTAATAGCTGAATACAAATGCGCATGCACGGTTTTGAATTTTGAATTTCATTTTGACATGGAAAAAGCAGACCAGAATACTGTACCGGTAAGTTGTTTGTAATATATGCTACAGAACTAGTATAACGAACTAATATAAACATATTATTTCTATATGCATGTTTTGTTCACTTTTTCATGAAATCGCTTCATAAATAAATGAGCATTGTTACAGAACAAACAAATGCTATTGCTAACTGATTGCTAGGCCTTCTAGTTTATAGAAGATTTTAGAAATGTTTCAAATTTTCCCTATTTGGGCCCCCAAGTGACCCTCTTTGGGTACTGAGCCCCATCATTCAAACAAATCTAAAGCTTCTTCCCTTAAGGATGACATTTACCAAGTTTCAATGGAATTGGCCCAGTATTGTTGGACAAGACATCGAAAATGTGAAAAATTAAGTTATATAACATTTGGTTTATACAAAGTATTGAACTTTGACCCAGAAATGCCTATAACCCTTTTGACCCTAGGGTCACGCCTTGAACAAACTTGGTTCTCCATGCCCTAAAGTTACTACATACCAAAGCATTAAGCTCTAAGCCATCTTACAGTTTATTAGAAGATGATTTTTGTAATTTTATAAAATTTTACCAATTTTAGCCCCTCTGGGGGCTGAGCCCTATCATTTGAACAAATATGAACCCCCTTCCCCAAAGGATGCCTTCTTCCAAGTTTGGATGAAATTGGTCAAATTGTTTTGTAAAAAGTTAACATATTTGCTATATAATTTATACAGTGTTGAGCTTCAACTCCATAACACATAACCTATTTTTGACACAAGCTCAACACTATGATCAAAATTATTAACCCATCCCCTAAAGTTACTACATACTAAAGCATTAAACATCTAGTTTATTTGAAGAAGATTTTTGGTCAAATTTTCCCCTTTTTGCCCATCTAGTGGCACCCCCAAGGGGCCGAGCCCCATCAACTGAACAAATCTGAATCCCTTTCCCCTAGGGATACGTCCTACCAAGTTGGTATGAAAAGGGTCCAGTTATTTAGGAGAAGAAGTCAAAATGTGAATTGTTAACATATTTGTAATAGTGTTGAAATTTGACCCGAAACGTGTAACCTAATTTTGAACTTGGTTCTCTATGTCCTAAAGTTTCTGCATACCAAAGCATTAAGCTCTAGGCTTTAAACATTTTTGTAACTTTGTCAAATGTCTCCCCTTTTGGCCCCCTAGTGGCAGAGTCCCTTCATTTGAACAAATCTGAATTTCGTTCCCCTAGGGATCCAAGTTTTGATGAAATTGGTCAGGTCACGGGTTTAGGAGAAGAAGTAAAAAATATGAAAAGTAAACAAGAAGGAAGACGGACAGGATTTGTATGAGAAAACTCCACCTTTGAACTTTGGTCCAGATTGACTAAAAAATTAAATGTATCCAAAACTGATATAAGTGGCATGTGTCTTGAATGTCCATTGATTTTGTTTGTCTTGTGATTGAACCCCGAAATCTTTGACCATATCTATCACACAGTTGGTTTCTTTTACAGTTTTACATATATCACATTTAATGAGTGTGAGAATTTGTAATTTTTAGAAGACTGACAAAGATTAAATTAACACAAAACATGTGCACATGTAGCGAAAAACCATCACCTTTTCTTCTAGTTTTAACAGAAGTGTGTGTTGTTTCTTTTTAAGTTACATATTACAATTTGTTTGTATTTTAATGTTTTATGTCCACGACCTGAATTTAAATAAGTGTCTTGTATTTTCTACTTCAATTAAACATACATGTGATACCCTCCAGCTTGCTCATCAGGAGATTTGCCTCTGAAAATCAGGAGATTGGGTCCCAAATCACGAGATTTTTTCGACTAAAGGAAATTGCAAGATATTTTAATTTTGTTTTATATTTTATATAACATACAGCTTAAAACAATTGTTGGCATGTATTGTGTTTTGATTTATTATATCAATTATTG
>JAUMGZ010008124.1:0-20433 GCA_032359645.1 Pododesmus macrochisma | reverse complement strand
AATTCGCAGCCGTAAGTGTCTTTATCGGAACAGCCACCGGAAATAACTAGTGTAGACATGTTTCCATAGCAACAAAAACAGACAATTGTAATATGAATCATAATTAATATTAACTGTCTTAAACATGTTGATTAACAACTTTGCAATTAAAAAGTAATAGGTAAAAGTTAAAAAGAAACGCAAGCGTGTTTCCGGAGGAATAACAAGTACTACAACACGTTTTCAATATTACTACGCCAGAGGTATACTAAAATAAACGTCAACAGATCTCTATTGTTTATATAGAGTGATTACATTGTAAATGTAAAAATATTTGTATATATAGCGTCCTAATATTTATCATTGTAACACGAGTTAATGTGTTAGCGTGTTAAGCCTCAGTCACACATTCAGGATTTTTACTGCCGTCCTTGATAGGACCATTCCCGATTAAAATTTGTCAAAAGTCTGATCAAGATCCTGTGATTCGTGGCTTGAAATTGTTAAAACATTTATTCAATCACGACAACAATCAGATATTGTTCAGGAAGCGTCCCGATTCAGCCGTTTCCAGTCGATTTCGTCCCGATTATCCCGTTCTCAATCCGATTCTGATCCGATTTGTATCTTTCGCATGGTAAAAAACGGCCGAATCTGTCCCAATAGCGTCCCGATTCTCTCGAATGCGATCCGACAGAGATCAGACAGTGACCAGACAGTGAACCGACGCATTCGGCAAGATCTGGACGAAATCGGCTGGACTCAATTGGCAAGAAACGGCAATGAAAATTTTCTCCAGATCATGTCCGTTCCACAGGACACCGTCCAGACCCCGTCCAGACAACACAGGACATTGTTACGATTTTGATCCGATACAGCAGAATCTGTCACGACATAGTCGAGATTGTAATCCGACTAGACAAAATCGGCTGAGTTTCCCGAATGTTAAGGGACGCAACCAACTGTCGGGAGTGCTTGGCCGACCTCTGTGTATAGGACTCTGTTACGAACATATACGACTGCGTTCAGACAATGATAGGACACTCCAGATCATTGAGGATAGTAATCCGACTTGTTTGCTTTTCGTGTCGTAGCGCTGTCTGATCTCAAACGGGAGCCATAATCGGCACTGTGTGAACGCCGCATTATCGGACAAAAAATGGACTTTAAAACACGCTTACACATTTGATTGTGCGATATTGTAATGACATATATTCTTACATTTACATAAACGTAGAAATTACGAAAAACTTATGATTTACAAGTTATGATGTTTTGCACCGTAGCCTTATATAATGTTTGAAAAACGATCGACCTAAACTGAAATCGGCTGCCATTGTACATATCGCATTTTACTTTTATGATTTGTTTTAATATATAGTACAAATCGAAATTACTTTAAGCAACAACACACGCATGAAAGTTGTACAATATAACTAACCTTAATGCAGAATTGACAAGAAACCTTGAGAAACATTAATACGGTTTCTGGTGGTGCCATCTATCGGTCACTTGTGTTACACTGTGACGGAAAACTGACCACTTACCTCACGATTTGGACAATAGCAGCTCGGACAAATGAAGAACATGCTGATTCGTCTATGAATTCACAAAAAGTGACGACAACAGATGCATCATTCGACCCTCAATGCTCAGTGTATTCTCATATAATAAACAAATGATAAGAAATCCAAACAGGAAACATATTAAAAGTAGAGACACGACGCGGCAATAAAACAGGGCTTCGGTGCATCTAGATGATATCATCAAGATGGTGAACAGTGCAGCATTTTTCTGTGGTAAGAACTGTCATGTATAATTAGATGTGTTTTGTGTATAGTCTAAATTACATCGCACGCACATGACCCATACGAACGCGTGAACCCGACAAAACAATCAACCCCACTTCTAACACCCGACATTTCTTTGTTTTGATGGACAGAACAACAACAGAAAAACAACAGATATTGTAATGTGTCTTCTCCGCATTGGTTAAATATTGTCAGTAGAGATGTGGATATGTGCAGATTACCCTAGTGGACCATTATAACACACTAGTCCGTAGTAATGATGGTCTAGACACAGCAACAGTTCTGTCTGTTTATCGTTCGTCATGTACTGTTTTCTCTCAGTGTGTGTTCATAAGATCCCATTGATTCAAGGATACTTGAAACATCAAATTTTAGCATCATTTTTGCTTACAATGTTTGCTATCAAAACTGAATTTTGGTTACATCCAACCGTCAACGTTTCTAATTTTTCCCTATTAATTTTCTAATTTAAACTTATTTTCATATTTGGGCCGTATCTAAAATCTAAATGTAAATTAAGCCATGCGTTTTAGAATGACCCGGTGATGATTGATATTCATTAAGGATATGTTAATCCGTTTAAACTGCTTATGTCTCTTTGATACTTAAAAGCAACCGAGGACTTCCAGATGAAGCAGCAGTCCAGAAGACTAAATTGTGTAATTTACGAATATTGACTATATAATCTTATTTAATTTGGCCATATTCACACAGTCACTACGTATTCAAATACAATAAAAGACGTTTTCTCTAACATCATTACATAGCACGTTTTTATTCTTTCCAAAGCTATTAATTTCATGAAATTCTGTGAATGAATAACGAATTTATCACACAGTTTCTACACCCTGTTTTTCAACTATATGATATGATTAAAGCAATTAAGCTTGCCCTCCAACATGGCGGACCGGTGACGTCATGTGCAATCCCTCTCTTATTCAACACAGCGAATTAACTAATGCTGCTCTGAAATATAAAAATTGTATTATCAGAAGTACTGACAACAACGAATCAATTAAAATGCGCTAGATGTGACATCTTTCTTCGATCAATTAAAGGGATGTGTTTGTGTTTTCCCATAACAAAGTCTATTTCGAACTTACTATAAAAAATATATCGCCAAGGACAGACAAAAAAGGACAAAAAGCAATCTTCCGCACAGTTAGTTAACGGAATACTAGAATACACATTAAAAAAGCGATTATGTCTTTAATACTTATTCTTATGTATTTAACTTGCTTAGCATACGGAGTCTTTATATAAATGAAGCGTGAAACAACAGAAGAAATAACAGAACAAAGGGTATTGACAATCACTCGTTCTCTTCAAAAAGTCACCACCAGAATGAACTTGCAAACTGAGATGGGCACTTAGAAGTGATGTCAAACCAACATATTAGCGAGAGGACCTCGCTCTTGATCAAGCTGGGAAGCCAACAAAGGAAAGGGATGTTGGTGGTAGAAAAAAGATTTGCTTTCCCTTGTTTAATGATGAAGAACACAGATATAAAGTCGATTTTTTATCATTCTGAATCACTCTGCTGTTTTACCTCGACAGATGGAAGTTATTATTGTACATGTTTAGATATGTAATGTTGAAAGAATGGCATGTATGATGTTCCATATGTGACATATGCGAACATAAAAACGGACTCACTGCGGAAAGATGTCAAGCATTCACTCCGAAACACACGTGGTTCTCTGACGGTGTGTCCCAGTCATGCCCAGGACTATAACTTCATTTCTGAAATGTTTTCCAAATCAACTAACCATGTATTTGCATTCCACGGGTTTCTATATTGGTAATGTTAAAATTTCTAACATTCAATCAGTGAGGGAGCGCCTTGACACTCGCATGCTTTGAGTTGTTTGTTTTGGTTCTCGAATACTTTTTGTTACTACCGTGTCGTGTAAACATGTAGTCTTAGACAAAGATCACATGGCTATTTACTATTCTTACATAAGTGCGAAATTGCTGTGTATGGAAATTCGGCTCTTCTGATAATTAAAAAATTAATGTGAAATTGTTGTGCCAAGGTATTTTGGCTCATCTGATAATTAAAAAATTAATGTGAAATTGTTAAGTTTGGTAATTTGGCACTTCTAATAATTAATACAGTCAGTTGTTATACATAAATCGAAGGGTCTTGACTGGTGGTGTCTGGATTGAATGTCTAGAAGAAAACGTTGGAAACATGTCATATAAGTATTTAGACGACGTACGTTGTACAGTTGTATACTTCTTCCTAGCACCTCTGTTTGACCCATTGTCCGTTTTCTAGGTAACGCTATGTCTATGCAGATTAATTATCTCTACTTACATACTAGTTTTGGGTAATCCTGTAGAGTTATCAAAAAGGACCCATTAGGTCTTACCATCGATATGTTTTCAAAAAATGAAGGCTAAATGGCTGTGAAGCTGTATGCAAAAAGCCAATTGGTCATACATGTATATGGAAGAAACTTTGATTCAAGAAAGTTTTCACAAGAAAATGTTTTAAATTGCAAACCGATATAAGATTTTATTTTCTTTCTTTGAATTGCACCCATCAACGGTCCAACAATACCTTTTTTTAACAAAGCTGAATCTCAATTTCATAAGGATGATATCTGTACAATATCAAAACCCTGGAACTTAAAATAATAACATTGAAGCAGCTTTTCTTCTTTAACTTCTAAACCTTGACAAAGTCCCATATATATATGTAAAATACGAGGTGATATAACAAAGTGACGGTATGGGAATCGAAAAATGCCAGAAAATGAAGATCAATAGAAAAGGACAGTGATGAGCCAATAGCACGACGTTTACCCCAGTTCACAGCACAACATTATCTTAAGCTCTCGTTCAAATGAACAGGGGTACCTTTTACTAGAAAGAAGGTCAGTTATATATGTACATATACGTGCGACCTCCAGCTTAACATAAAATCTGGAGAATGTACCGATGTAACCGCCGTTAGTATAATATAAAAGGAACATCTATAATTTATCAGAATAAAACTATCAAGGTCATTAACATGATACTTCACTCGGTCACATTATCCTGACACCGAGGCAACCAGTCCTCCTCCTACCCAGTAATGTTGGGCGCTTAGCAAGGAGTAGGAAGATTGCCTAATTTTAAAGTCTTAGGTTTTGACCCGAACGGGATTCGAACCAGCAAGAAACGAGCTCCCTAACCACTGGGCCACCTCGCTGGTAAAAGTGTATACTGACCTTCCGCACAGTCAGATATTTTTCTTGACGGGTACATATATAACAACTACAAACTTGTACGTGCATTCATGATAATGTCCGTTCTACGTGTTTGACTCGGATTTCCACTTACCAAGCTTCTCCGTTTAAGCTGTTGTTATACGCTTTCACCTTTTGAATTTCTCTAGTAATCATTACTCGTATATTTCGCAATCAAGATTCACTTTATATTCGTGCGCATTTCCCTACGTCGTGCTTTAATATAGCACATTTGTCGATTCATACCTCGGAGAGAAAGCAATTTTTTGGCATGTATATATTATTTTACAATGACGACAGTACCAAATGAAGTTAGTCAGGGGACGGGTCAAAAAAGGACAAGACCAATAAATGGTAATAATGAAGTTAATTTAGGTTTTTGTGTACCCGAAAATTACTCTTGTGTATATGCTTTAGTTGATTTGGCTACTTGTCTAGAATTAATTATGTTTGCATGCGGCTGGACAGACGTTGTCGCCTCTTTAAGATACGGTTGTAGTGATAAGTGGCTATTGCTCGTTTTGTTACTATATCTGAGGTAGAATAATGTATCTAAAACACGTTTTGATTTAAGACACAAGTTGAAATCGAATTGACAGCCGGAAGACACTCTATTGAAAGAGAGTTTATAATGAAATTTCCAGTGAAGAATCTACTAAAAAAAAATCTTCTTTATTTCTACTGAAATACATATGTGCCCGTTTTGTGTTGTCCCCCAGTAGCAAGTGAAGATAGTTAGTGGGCGGGGCCTAGTGTGAACCGACAATATATTGTTCCCGATGACTGGTTGATTAGAAATAAATGAAACTTGATAAGATTAGTTAAGAATTTGTGTATCAGCAAAATGATCTTTGTTTATTATGTCACTCCAGACTTTAGTCGGGTGACATGTTGTTATTGTTCCGTTTCTTTGTTCTTATTGTTTATTTGATTTTAGTATTTTTTCCAATTACAAATAATAATTTATGTTTGATTGGATAATTTCGTCACTTTTAGAGACGGACGTGGTGATTGACGGCTCAAACACATCTTTTAACAAGCGCTACTCCTACATAATTATGCATCCTTAAGAACAATGTTTCATTCAAGATATTGTTACAGCGTAAAGAACTGCTAGTGGGTGGGAGGTCGCAATGCATTATATAATAAGCCATTTGCTACTACCATCCTTATGGGGGTGTTATTAAAGGGGATATTTCAGGACCGTAGCAACGCGGGGACGGGGGAATGCCCAACCGCCCTCAGCATTTTCCCAATTTTCGTATTTTCTTTGATGAAATTCCTGACAAATATATAAATATTGAGAGCGACGAAAAAAGTGTTGCTCCCACCGGTTTATTCAGGCTACGACCCTGCATTTCACTAGGTAAGCTTCAATTTGTTCAAAACCATCTAAAAAATGAATAGTTATAACATGTATATTGCACATTCTCAAGGACATCGTATAAGCGACTTGAAGACGTTCGTGCTTGAACATGTAGCACGCATCATAATTAGTAATTGCCACAGCTGTCGTTTCATTTCGTAATTGCCACAGCTGTCGTTTCATTTCGTAATTGCCACAACTGTCGTTTCATTTCTTGTGCATTAGTAACCGTGACAAAACACTTAGAATTAGCGACTGAGATAATTGAACGTAAAACAATAATCTTTTGCTATTGACTAATATATATTTAAAAAGCTGGGCACGTAGTTCTGAATTTGATTTGACTATGACAATCATACCAATATATTATAAAAATACTAATGAAAATGAACAAAATTCTGGTTCCGCTTTTCCTACCTATACATAGATTTATTGTTGTGCCTATCTCGAAGTTCCAACAGACCTTCGGTGACATGTAATAAAATAGTTAGAACTTGCATTTTTTCATAACTACCTTATAATTTTTTTTGAACTGTTCGTAAATAAACGCTTTAATGGTATGGAGCCGTAGCCTGGGGTACGTCCCTGTGATAAGGCATTTTAAAGTCATATTGGCAAAATGTGAAGGCTAAAATATTGCAATAATCATGTCATAAGACATTTCCACTGGACAAAGATTTTTGAGTGTTATTTATGGGGCGCCGTTTTACTATTTTTTGCCTATTTATTGATATCAATAAATGAATTATTGATATCTGAAATGCGAATCATTGACATGAAAAATGAACTATTGATATCAATAATTCGGCATTTATCATATGTAAGAAAGAAACATATGATTGAAAACTAGAGGAAAATATCCAATCAGCATCAAAATACAAAAATTAATACAAATTCCGTCAAGAAGTTATATGTTTAAATTTTTCTTGAGACAAAAACAGACATTTAACACTTGAACAAAACGTCAAACATGTATTATCGGACTGATCTCCGACGGTGTACAAATGACGAAATAGCGTAACCGGACTGTTCTCCGGAGATGATTTCAGACGAGTTCTTAAACACAAAGAAAGAGATTACAACAACTCGGTTGAAATAAATCTTAAATTTTAGTTTTAACTATAACAGTAAACAAATGAGTAATTAAATGAATTTTTAGTGAGGCGATTGCCTTACTTGCTTCAATGGTAGTTACGGCCTTGGTGTGATGCAGCAGGCACATCAAAAAGAGAACACAGATACAGGACTATAGAAGAGAAGACAATGGGTGGTAAATACCAGCAAGTAGGACACACTGGGAGACCACCAACATACTCCATGACCCACTATTATTGCTATAAAGTATTGGAACAAAGAGGAGTATCTGTCTTTCCTTTCACGACATTTGGAACAATATCAAGACTTGAACACAATTAGGGCTGAAGTAGGCACCTGACGAAACTCTACACTCAGAAGACATGAGTATTTCAACCAAAGTCTACCAATCAATGCATCTTTACTACAACTAACCTGGTTGAATATCAAAAGCTACAAAAGAAACTCTACGGTTTTTACAAGAAACTCTACGGTTTTTACAAGAAACTCTACGGTTTTTACAAACTTTTTAATAATTGTGGCATATGCTAAATGTTGTTTTTCAGAGATTTTCTTCACAAATAAACGTTAACACGGGACTATCTATACTTAAGAAACGTGTTATCTACTTTTCACTTAGTTTGTCACTTTGGTTGCATCAGACAGTTTCTGGTTTGATATATATATATATATATATATACTCCGTGATATATGGATGAGTTGCATGTGTTTGCAGAAATGGTGCACTCAAGATAGCGTGTGATGAAAATGCACCGTGCATATTACGATAGTGTTGGCAACTTATAAAACTATTTCCTAGTGACAAGGTTACGTGTACAGCGCTTATCAGTCATAACGAGGCTACCTACAAAACGCTTATCAGAGTCATAACTAAGCTTAGCGAGGCTACATGTACAACGCTTATCGGAGTCATAACTAAGCTTAATGAGGCTACATGTACAACGCTTATCGGAGTCATAACTAAGCTTAGCGAGGCTACATAAACAATGCTTATCGGAGTCATAACTAAGCTTAGCGAGGCTAATATCGGGGTCTTTACTAAGCTTAGAGATACTACATGTACAACACTTGTCTGAGTCATAACTAATCTTAGCGAGGCTAGAATGTACAACACTTATCGCAGTCATAACTAAGCTTAGCGAGGCTACATGTACGACGCTTATCGAAGTCATGACTAAACTTAGTGAGGCTACATGTACAACGCTTATCGGAGTCATAACTAATCTTAGCGAGGCTACATGTACAGCACTTATCGGAGTCATAACTAAGCTTAGCGAGGCTAATATCGGAGTCTTACCTTAGCTTAGAGATACTACATGTACAACACTTATCGCAGTCATAACTAAGCTTAGCGAGACTACATGTACAACACTTATCGGAGTCATAACTAAGCTTAGCGATACCATGTACAACACTTATCGGAGTCATAACTAAACTTAGCAAGACTACATGTACAACACTCATCGGAGTCATAACTAAGCTTAGCGAAACTACATGTACAACACTTATCGGAGTCATAACTAAGCTTAGGGAGACTACATGTACAACATTTATCGGAGTCATAACTAAGCCTAGCGAGACTACATGTACAACACTCATCGGAGTCATAACTTAGCTTAGCGAGACTACATGTACAACGCTTATCGGCGTTATAACTAAGCTTAGCGAGGCTACATGTACAACACTCATCGGAGTCATAACTAAGCTTAGCGAGGCTACATGTACAACAGTTATCGGAGTCATAACTAAGCTCAACGAGGCTTATATCGGAGTCATAACTAAGCTTAGCGAGGCTACATGTACAACACTCATCGGAGTCATAACTAAGCTTAGCGATACTACATGTACAACACTCATCGGAGTCATAACTAAGCTTAGCGAGACTACATGTACAACACTCATCGGAGTCATAACTAAGCTTAGCGAGGCTACATGTACGACGCTTATCGGAGTCATGACTAAACTTAGCGAGGCTACATGTACAAAGCTTATCGGAGTCATAACTAAGCTTAGAGATACTACTTGTACAACACTTGTCGGAGTCATAACTATGCTTAGCGATACTACATGTACAACAATTATCGGAGTCATAACTAAGCTTAGCGAGACTACATGTACAACACTTATCGGAGTCATAACTAAGCTTAGCTAGGCTATATGTTCAACGCTTATCGGAGTCATTACTAAGCTTAGCGAGGCTACATGTACAACACTTATCGGAGTCATAACTAAGCTTAGCGAGGCTACATGTACATCACTTATCGGAGTCATAACTAAGCTTAACGAGGCTTATATCGGAGTCATAACTAAGCTTAGCGAGGCTACATGTACAACACTCATCGGAGTCATAACTCAGCTTAGCGAGGCTACATGTACAACACTCACCGGAGTCATAACTAAGTTTAGCGAGACTACATGTACAACACTCATCGGAGTCATAACTAAGCTTAGCGAGACTACATGTACGACGCTTACCGGAGTCATAACTAAGCTTAGCGAGGCTATATGTTCAACGCTTATCGGAGTTATAACTAAGCTTAGCGAGGCTACATGTACAGCACTTATCGGAGTCATAACTAAGCTTAGCGAGGCTACAAGTACATCACTTATCGGAGTAATAACTAAGCTTAGCGAGGCTTCTTGTACAACACTTTTTTGAGTCATAACTAAGCTTAGCGAGGCTTCATGCACAACGCTTATCGGAGTCATAACTAAGCTTAGAGATACTACATGTACAACACTTGTCTGAGTCATAACTAATCTTAGCGAGGCTACATGTACAACACTTATCGGAGTCATAACTAAGCTTAGCGAGGCTAATATCGGAGTCTTAACTAAGCTTAGAGATACTACATGTACAACACTTATCGGAGTCATAACTAAGCTTAGCGAGACTACATGTTCAACACTTATCGGCGTCATAACTAAGCTTAGCGATACCATGTACAACACTTATCGGAGTCATCACTAAACTTAGCAAGACTACATGTACAACACTCATCGGAGTCATAACTAAGCTAAGCGAAACTACATGTACAACACTTATCGGAGTCATAACTAAGCTTAGCGAGACTACATGTACAACATTTATTGGAGTCATAACTAAGCCTAGCGAGACTACATGTACAACACTCGTCGGAGTCATAACTAAGCTTAGCGAGACTACATGTACAACGCTTATCGGCGTTATAACTAAGCTTAGCGAGGCTACATGAACAACACTCATCGGAGTCATAACTAAGCTTAGCGAGGCTATATGTACAACACTTATCGGAGTCATTACTAAGCTTAGCGAGGCTACATGTACAACACTCATCGGAGTCATAACTAAGCTTAGCGAGGCTACATGTACAACACTCATCGGAGTCATAACTAAGCTTAGCGAGGCTACATGTACAACAGTTATCGGAGTCATAACTAAGCTCAACGAGGCTTATATCGGAGTCATAACTAAGCTTAGCGAGGCTACATGTACAACACTCATCGGAGTCATAACTAAGCTTAGCGATACTACATGTACAACACTCATCGGAGTCATAACTAAGCTTAGCGAGACTACATGTACAACACTCATCGGAGTCATAACTAAGCTTAGCGAGGCTACATGTACGACGCTTATCGGAGTCATGACTAAACTTAGCGAGGCTACATGTACAAAGCTTATCGGAGTCATAACTAAGCTTAGAGATACTACTTGTACAACACTTGTCGGAGTCATAACTATGCTTAGCGATACTACATGTACAACAATTATCGGAGTCATAACTAAGCTTAGCGAGACTACATGTACAACACTTATCGGAGTCATAACTAAGCTTAGCTAGGCTATATGTTCAACGCTTATCGGAGTCATTACTAAGCTTAGCGAGGCTACATGTACAACACTTATCGGAGTCATAACTAAGCTTAGCGAGGCTACATGTACATCACTTATCGGAGTAATAACTAAGCTTAGCGAGGCTACTTGTACAACACTTTTTTTGAGTCATAACTAAGCTTAGCGAGGCTTCATGCACAACGCTTATCGGAGTCATAACTAAGCTTAGCAAGGCTTATATCGGAGTCATAACTTAGCTTGGCGAGACTACATGTACAACGCTTATCGGAGTTGTCTAAAAATTGAACGATAACCCTTAATTTTAAGCCATCAAACAAGGAGGGTGTACTTAAGCAAGGTGTGATAAAGACATTATGGTTTTATTTTATTTTAAGTGAAGTATTTAATACTCAAATAGATACATTAACACTGTTGCTATCATGCATGTGTTGAATATACCCACCAAAATATCGAGAGCCATTTGATTCATGAGTTCAACGTAACCAACGTCAATACTGTCTACGTGACTAACGCCAATATTGTCTACGTGATATCTTTCCAAGGGACGACGTTCGTCCAATTCTGTAAACATCGAAGCTTTAATGTGACCAATCACGGTATCTCTGAGAACTCAGAATAGTATTATCCAATCACAGTATATCTCTTAGAATTCAAAATAATACTATCCAATCACAGCATTGCTCTTAGAACTCAAAATAATATAACCAATTGCAGCATATCTCTTATAACTCAAAAAAATATCATCTCCATAACTCCTAATTGATCACTTTTCTGTTACATCCGGATATTTTCCTCGTCACACTATGGCATTTGATAGCTATCAAGTTCACACCTTTTGAAATGTTGTTGTAACAAAAAATATGTTTATAATTTTACGGCATAACACCACCACCTTTCAATGGTTAGTGACGAAATTTGGCCGCTTGGTCAAACAGAACTTCACACATATATACTACGTTTTTTAATACACCGCTCGGGCATCTATACATAGGTCAAACTCTGTCAAACTCTATTCAAAGCGTTCCCCAGAATAGCAATCCGTGTAAACAAACATGTTTACAGGCGAGGAGAGATATGTGTAATATTATAAACAGTTATATCATACAAATGTATCATTTCTAAAATAACAAGCAGAACTCATCTAGACACCATCACGTGCATACACCGAATGTATACAGATGCTCGTGCAGTCTAACGCTTTAATTATCGGTTTCTGCTGAAAGGATAGACACAAGTGTTCATATATATACACATAAGCATATCAAACCAAGAAAATTACATTTAAAAAAGTGTTTATTTCATTAACCGACATTTGACAGTTACTCGAACTAAAAAAGGGTGGTAACAGCAACTCCGTTTTGAAAACGCACATGACATGGCATATCAAACAAAATAAATAATATTATGAAAAAGGTTGCTTGTTTCGTAATTTGGCAGTTACTAGAACTAAAAACGCATGGGAACAGTACCCTCGTTTTGAAAACGCACATTATAAACTTAAGAAATAACATTATGAAAAATGTTTGTTTCATTAACGGAAACTAAATCTAAACTAAAATTGATTACAATATTGCCCCCTTTTTGGCACCGCACATATGCATACATGTACCAAACAATGAAATTACATTTTGAAAAAGTGGTTTTGTTGTGTTTAGCAACACTAAACTCTTTCTTGAACTACAAAAAATGATTGCAATGAATAGTGCGCTCTTTTTGACACCGCACATAAGCACACAAAACAAAACAAAAAATACTTTTTGAAAAAATGGTTTTGTTTTTATTTACCGACACTTGAACGTTGTTCGAAGGGAAAAAAGGGTTGCAATAGTACCTTTGTTTTTATAATTTCAAAAGTCACTGGCGATAACAGCGCTGGTTCAATACTGCCGGTCGAATAATCAATATTCACCGAATGACATGGACACGCAGCCTAAGCAACAGTGTTCTTTTTTAAACCTTTTAAAAGGTTGTGATTTAGATATTTTTCAGTGCCGACGCCAACTACGGTCATTTTTATTTATCCCGCCTTTAATCAAAATTCCATTTTTTACGTGATACGCTGTATCCCAGTTTGTAAACATTGCTTTCGTAACACGAGACCTTATTGTTGAGTTAGATATGATAACTTGGACACAAAGCAAACTATAACCAATCCGGTCTTTTATAACTAAACTAATTAAGTTACTTTTGATACACGGAAGAAACGTCCAAACGAGAAGATTGCGGCAACAGATTTGATCGAGGTTTGGGCATTATCTGCCGAAGGTTTGGATTGAAGCTTCAGATACCGCCAGTTAAATTCAATTTGCGACCGCAAAACCACTGATATACTGGCACCACTTGTCCTACCGGTAACACGTGTACATCTATCTGACACCACTTGATGTATCGGTTACACGTGTAAATCTATATTACGCCTCTTGGTCAACCGATTACACGTGCAAATCTTATCTGACATCACTTTACCTACTGGTGACGTGTGTAAATCTATCTGACACTACTTGGTCTACCGGTAATACGTGTCAATCTATCTGACACCACTTGACCTACCGGTAACACGTGTAACTCTATCTGACACCACTATACCTACCGGTAACATGTGCTTATATATCTAATACCACTTGACCTACCGGTAACACGTGTAAATCTATCTGACACCACTATACCTATCGGTTACACGTTCAAAACTATCTAACACCAAATGACCTACCTATTTCACGCATTGATTACAAGTTACGTGATATACCACTGTCAAAACACAATTAACTTCTTATTAAGAACTAATTATATTTCCATAAAAATAAGAGAAAAAAAAACTTTACGACAACAGCAATGATATGTTACGATTTATAAATGATTCTTTTTTATAAACCAATATTGTTGTACACCTTTTTCTTTGACATTCTTACTTCGATAAAAACTCGGCTATGCTCGCTAATAATGCTGTTTTTGTGAAGACATTTTCCATGGGAATTCTGACAGATATAAGGTATAATTTCAGCTTCAATTCCATGATTTATTTTCGTGTTTTACCTCTGTGTTCACGTGCGTCCTATAACGACATGTCGCCCTAGTTACAGCACACATTCAACAGTTATATAAAGAGTGTAGAGTGTATTTGTAACAGTGCCAGACTTCATCTCCACTCTGTATGTGTGTTAGCGTAAGAAAACATATTTCATTTCCGATGGTTGCATGGCAGCTGCATTACTTAGAC
Organism: Pododesmus macrochisma; assembly: GCA_032359645.1. NCBI lineage: Eukaryota > Metazoa > Mollusca > Bivalvia > Pectinida > Anomiidae > Pododesmus > Pododesmus macrochisma. The sequence goes on along the minus strand of JAUMGZ010008124.1, from coordinate 5,891 downwards.
ATTTAGGCTTGCAAAGTGCGGTGTTGAAATGCTAAGTGTAAGAGTATTGCATTGGCATAACGGTGTTTAAGGCTTAGACTGTGTGAATTACATGCCTAGAATATTGGTTTCCTAGTGTCATTTCGACAAAATACATTTTAGTGAAACGTCTCTATGACGTCACGCCATCAGACGTTCTTTCTTAGAATTCAACGTTAAATTGGTTCGATGTGAAACATAATGTTAAAAGGATATTCTCTTTTTGATGACGAAAAGCGTTTATGTTTTATTTCGGGTGGTCGCTATACTTATATTTTTCCCGAGTGCGTTTTGAATATACAAATTTTCTTGAGACATCTTTAACCTTTTTGTTTATCGATTTACTGGCGGTCTATAAAAGCGAGGCTATCTATATTTATCATGTTTTTGGCTAACATTAAGTTACTCAATTCTATGGTAAAGACATATAAACGTTTAAAAGCAAAACAATATATCTTATAAGTAAATGAACATCTCCTTTTTACGGTGTCCCGTAGGGGCTATCGCGGCATATACATTAAACTAAGTAAAGTCGAAACAACGAAACCACGAAACTACGATGGTGAAAAGTCTAAACAACTAACAACGATGGTGAAGGTCGAAACTACGATGGTAAAAAGTCGGAACTACGATTGAGAAATCGACTTTCCACCATCGTAGTTTCGTTGTTTCGATTTTTTACCATCGTATATAGTTTCGACTTTACACCATCGTTGTTTCGACTTTTCGACTTTTCACCATGGTAGTTTCGAAAGTACTTTTGTGAAAAGTCGAAACAACGACGGTGAAAAATCGAAATTAAGATGGTGAAAAGTCGAAATTATTTCGTCCTTTCACCAGCGCTGTTTCGTTGTTTCGACTTTTCTCCATCGTAGTTTCGTTGTTTCGACTTAACTTAGTTTAATTTATATGCCGCGATGGCCCTAACGGGACACCGTACCTTTAGACATGAACTGTCTTGTAAACAAAAAATATCTCACATAATTTACGATTAAATATTAGATATGTATCACAGTATATCAGATATCTCGTAAACTCTAGCAGATATTTGCGCACTTCAATAGATATATCATCATTGACCATTTTCTAAAGAAACTCCTAGAGTATGTAAGACGTATCTCCTATAAAGTATTAAGAAAATTCGGTTGTCTTCACTCGTTTACTCCGAAGCGGATTTGCCATAACTATACATTTATATCATGTTCTCTCGTTCTCACAATCTCTGACTCATTACAATTCTAAATCAATTTACTCTTAAACTGTTCATTTTATAATATTTACGTAAATATAGTCACCTCATTGTCTTGGTCAACCTCCGTCCATCTGTATAGATCGTTTACCTTCATCATTGTTACGAGGGCTATCATGGGCGGCGTCAAATTCTAATACCAACTTTAAATTATTCAAGTTGCTTCGTGTTCCCCACAATCCACACCCAGTGGTTAAACATAAAAGTTTTACATCACATTTTAAAAAGTTTACGAACACACTTTCTGACTCTTTCAGACCTTGAAGTCAAGTACCCATGTATCCACACTTGGCTTGTTTAGTTTAATAGCACCCTACCCCGTTACTTATACATGCCATATAGGTTTAAAGTTAGATTAGCTTCTTATTTTCATTAATTGTTAAAGTGTAGGTCCCTTTAAACGTACCGCAAAGCTCACGTAATATAATAGGAAACGTTAAAACTCATAGGGTTTGGAGTAGTTAGTGTGGCCTCTCTACCGACCTCGATTCAAGTAAGATAAAACCAGCACGATACACACCCAATCTATTGAACGTAGAATAACTAATTATTATCATATTATGTCGTATTTCTGTACGCCCGAATGTTAAGAAATACACAGTAAGTATTTCTTGTGTTTTTAATGATAATTGACACTTTAAATATGTTGTGTTATCCAGAACTTAGATTATATCATTATTTAAGTCATTTTCAATTTGTTAAAACACTTTATCCATTTAAGCATGGCCTATGTGCGTATTTTTAACGGACAATTTTAAGATATAATTAAAAAGTCTAAAAATCAAACGGTAAACAGTTATACTTGTGTATTTTTTAAATACTCACAGTAGAACACCAATGTGCCATGGCTACAGCGAAGCAAGTCTGTATTACGAGGAGTGAAGTACAAAAGAGTGTCCTCGCACAGCTCTATTAACCTTATAACGTATTTCACTCAATTTATTTTTCTTAAATCAAGTTCAAGTCTTTAACCAAACGCTTTTTACGACATCACGTGATATGTAATAACAAGTGCCATTGCAAAGTTGTTTACAAATAAACTTAAAATTACATTTGTACCCTAATACATGTTACATTTGTAACACAATATTTATGTGTCTAATTGACATAAATGATTAAAATTTCTCTTGTCATATAAAGCAGAGTTTGTCGAAAAGTAAATCAGGTTAAAGAATTTAGAACAGTCTTTCTATTTCGCTTGTCGTTACATATGTAATGTCTTGTTAAAGAATAATAAACAATTAAATGACTACTCGGACATTAGTAATCCCCAGGGGCTCTAAATTAAGGATTTAGCGGTGACCCCCCCCCAAAAAAAAAAAAAATCCGACGCGAATATAAGAAACGTAATTGAAAATACAAAATGGAATTGATTTTTTCTATTTTTCATTTAAAATGAAAATGAAAAATTATAGTGAAACCTGCTCTAACGACCACCTCTATATATTCAGAGACCATCTGTACATTAAGACCACTAAAATCAGGTCCCTTGAAGTCTAATTACACTTACTTTTACCTGTTTGTAAAGACCACCTCCTTATAAAGACCACGTTTTCTGGTCTCTTGGATGGTCATTATAGACAGGTTTGACTGTATTTTAATTTTCCATTTTTATGTTTAATATGAAAAATCATTTTAATAAAAGGTACACGCGCCATATACACACCCATTTACCACCAAACGTTTTGACAAACGTGTTGATGCCAGTTCCTCTTAAAACATATATATATATATATATATATATATAGCGCGTCTCCGTTTTCCTTTGGTTTTTTAATGTTTCATGGACGTACTATGACTTTTGAACAGCGTCTTTGAGGTCTGTGTTCACTACTTGAAAATGGCATACAAATAAGAATGGGGATCCAGAAACAAGATTCAAACTTTTAAATGGGAACAAGCAATGATACACCTTCTGTGAGTGAGACACATCTCACCACTATGAGTAATGAACTTGAAGTAACAATATTTCAAAAACAGCTAGAATGTTTATTATGAATACAGCTATTGACGACAGATACAAGAACCAAAAATAAGAAGTTAGAGAATTTTTATCATCAAAGCTAAAGGTAAGATTAAATTTAAATGATCACGTAAATTACGAATGATAAATATGTAAAATAAATTAAAAATATATTCTAGCTTAATTCCGTTTTGATTTGACAGAATTGATAAAAGATAACAGAAGTTTACAGAATTGATAAAAGATAACAGAAGTTTACAGAATTGATAAAAGATAACAGAAGTTGACAGAATTTTAAAAAAGAGTCATAGTATATAATCAATCATACTTTATGAATAAATCAGTGGTTAGAGCGTTCTCTTCGTGTATACGAGGCGTGGGTTCGATCCCCGGCCGCGTCAAACCTGAGATGTTATACTTAGGTAATCTCTTCTATCCCTGCTAAACGCGCAGCATTTCTGGTTAGGAGAGGGACTGGATGATTGTGTGTCAGGATAATGCAGCCGAGTAAAGTATAATGTCAATGTGTCTGCGGCTTGATATTTCAGTGAGATCGCACAATAAAGTCCCCACCAGTGTACACTGCTACAAGCAGATACCTTCGCGATACGACCGAGACATGTATTGGAGGGACATTAAACCCCAACAAAACAAAGAAGCGTACATCAGTCGTTTACGAATAAAAACAAAAAAGTTGACTGTAACTGGGTACGATAACCGGTAGCCTTGTAAACTGTATTAAGCGTCGTGAGAAAGTCTTTTAAAAGACCATCACTAGCTTATTGAAAGCATATTTTGATTACTCGTGGTGTATATAAAAGTCACTTTTATTAAAGTGTAGAAGATCAGGGCCGATCCATAGCATGTCTGCCGCGTATGATATCTTTATTTGGTATCTGTCCAAAAAAAAGCAACGTTTGCGTCAAATCTACCGCTCAGGGACATCATGTGGCTATAAGTGTTTAGCTCAATCAACAACACCGATATCTTTTTGATAGTTTATGGCTTGTCCAATAACGTTTCTCTCCATCCAGTTAGGGATAATTGTATTTTTTATTGATGTGTACATGTACATTGTACAATGTTAATAACAAGAACATGTAAAGAGGTAACGCCAGTGAACAGTAACAATTTGTGTTAATCAAGGCTTAAGTATCGCATTATGGACATTCATTTGCTGTATTACCTACAAGCAATGAATACATTTGTTTACCCCGTTTACTATTATTCTTTGTTTATTTGTTTTATTGGGGTTTGACGACCCTTTAACTCATGTATAGGTCATATCGAGACGGTGTCTGCTTGCGAAAGTGCGCACTGATTGCGATTTTATAGTGCTGTCTCACTGAAATACCACGTCGCAGACACATTGACATGATACTTCACTCGGTCACATTATCCTGACACCGAGTCAACCAGTCCTCCTCCTACCCAGTAATGCTGGACGCTTAGAAGGGAGCGAGAAGGTTGCCTAATTTAAAGTCTTAGGTTTTGATCCGACCGGGATTCGATCCCACGACCGCGGATTCTAGCACCAGTCTTTCAGCACGAAGAGAGCGCCCTAACCACTGGGCCACCGCACTGGTCGTTTACTATCATGACTTGTATGCAAATAAAATATATTTTAGTTCCGCCAGTTATGCCCATGGACGAATAGTACGACTAAATGAATTTCCATAAAGACGGACGCAAATCGCAGACGACTGGAAAGACACTTCGAGTAAATACAAATTCATCTAACGCAACTTAGTTTTATTAACGGAAGTAAATACATTTACATGAAAGACAAATGAAATATAATTGTTCAAAAGGTAAAGTTACATACACACTAACGAATAGTTATTTTTGCTTGGTTTTTAATTTAGTTTCAAAATGGTTATTTTTATTAAGCATGAAAAGTATGTTGCTCTTCGTTAATTAAACCTAAAGCTCATGTATCTTCACCAATTTACCAAATTTAAAAAAAACCAAAATCTATATTTAGGGCGAATTATAAATATCTGACAAGCGTTGATTTTGGACAACATCCCCCAGGTCGTCTTTACGTGAGTATTGCTCGGGACAGATATTTAGACAGTGTTGTTGTTTTATGTTTAGGTTATCGGGCAGAGTTCATTCAGTGATATAGGTGTATCGGGAAACGATTTTACCTGTGCATGGTTTTCTAGATTGCTGCCCAAACGACCATCTTGGATTTTGATTTCTCAAAAAATGTTAAACGTACACAACAATAAGTGTAACGACATCTAATACGTGGGAGAAACCATGTCAATATCTTGTTTGGTTCAGGAGGTTTAAATATTTGAAGATTTTCAAAATGACCGCCATGGTGGCCATCTCTGAAACATCTGGTAGACAAATGTTTCATTATGGAAAATTTATGGTCTCGCTCCACAGTTTCGTACTTTGGCCCCTGCTACAGAGAGTACGTATTGAAATTGGGGATATGTATTATTTCGGTTGACTTTGATATTTTCTTAGTTTTGTACGTGCTATGCTGGCTAAATTAGTGTTCTTTTAAAGTAAATTATATGTGTTGTGATCTGTAAAAAAAAATGTAAACAATTTCCATGTAAGCTGGGCATATGAATACTGCGGATTGACAGTAGGACAGGAAATGAGTGCTTTGGTTAAAAAAACAACAAATGTAAAGAAATTGTA
>JAUMGZ010008113.1:0-10283 GCA_032359645.1 Pododesmus macrochisma | reverse complement strand
AACATCACGAACTTCTATTAAAAAACTAAAAGCGAAACCAGGTGCTCGCGATATGGTAAGCGTTTCCTGCTTCACATATTAAATCATACGAATATAATAAATTCTTTTTGTCACGAAAGATTAAACAAAATTTAAAATGTCACTTAGTTTAAGATTATATTAACAGATATGCAACACCCGAACAACTATTTGAAAATGAGAAACCCATAATAATAGGTGAAGCTGGAGACGAGGACTATTATGAATGGTTGATTACTGAAGCAAATAGTATGACTTCATAACATAATAATCTTATAATGTTATAATCTTTATCTTAATAATGTTATACTGATTTTTTTCCCCTGAGGAGACACTGCTGTGTGTGAGGTACCCAGTCATTTATTCCCGATTCATAACGTTCTGCCAGTTTTTTTTGTTAGTTTAAGAAGATACAGTTTCATACTTACCTGTATTCTAAATTGCTGTGTTTGATGCATGCTTTGGCTTTCTTTAATGTCAGTCAGTCAGTCAGTCAGGCAGGCAGGCAGGCAGGCAGCCAGCCAGCCAGTCAGTCAGTCTTTTGGTATTGTTTAATTCTGTATAAATTATAGCGTCACCTTTTGTATTATTGTTGGGGTATGAGTATCAGTTCTGCGTATTGAACTTGCGCACTCGAACTAGATTCAGCCTCCTTAAACTTGTACCTATTGGTCGATCGTTTTCAAACTTTATTATTTTGATAAACGCATCAAGTACAAATTTCCACCACTTTTCAGTACAATTCTTCGTCATTTCTCAAATGTTCCTCTTAAAACTATAGAACAAAAACTGTCCAAAATATCTGCTTAGCAGTGAGCAAGAAGATTGCCTAACTTTTAACGTATTAGGTTTTGATGTGACCGGGGTTCGAACCCCCTACCTGGAATTCTAGCACTAATCTACCAGCACGAGGCCAACGCCTTAACCACTGGGCCACCACGCTGGTACATGAACGCTTTGAAAAAGGCAACAAGAAGCTACTGATGACAAAGACCAATTCCATCAAATCTAAAATTGTATACAAATTCACCAAGTTGAACATGTATCTAAAACAAGACCTCATCTTACAAAGATTCAACTAAAATAAAGATTTCCATTTCTATATCTACTTAAGCTGGATGCAGTATTGACAGAGACCTCAGCGATAATACATTATAAGAAATATTGCTATGTAGTTAGCCATAGGCGGTATCTTTTGTTTTCGCTCTCGCAACAAAATTCAATATAAATATTTTGATTACATTGTTAGCGGTCTTGAGTGGAAGATTTTATTAATATTTTTTTATGATCATAATAGTCATAGAGACATTCCTTCTTGCAAAAAATCCTTAGGTTTACAACTTAATTGAAAAACATGTTATTGGGCAAAAGTATTTCTAATAAAAATGACGAACAATATTTTTAATATTGTTGTACATGGCCTTGGGGATATTTTTAGACTGAAGTATCAGTGTGTATTACCAAGTGCATGGGAACTTGAACTGAACAACGGGGTTTCGAGCAATCTATTATTTCGATCAGTTCCGGTGTAACGTTGAACATTGACCGCCGTTGAAAATGGAACCGGGTTAAGTTTTTAACGTTGAATATGGACCCGGGTCAAATACCAATGTCCATACCCGGTTCCGTTTTCAACGTTAAATATGGAACCGGATCAAATACCAATGTCCGTACCCGGTTCCGTTTTCAACGTTAAATATGGAACCGGATCAAATACCAATGTCCATACCCGGTTCCGTTTTCAACGTTAAGTATAGAACCAGGTCAAATACCAATGTCCATATCCGGTTCTATCTTCTTCCACCCTATTTTTGTCTCTTGGATGGTCTTTATAGACCGGTTTTTGTTGAAAGAGGACACTAATTATATTTGCTAAAACTTTCAGTGCTTAATTAAATGCTTTCATTGTCTACATATTGGAATAGATACATGTCGTTATGTCTACATATGGTAATATATGCATTTCGTTATGCCTTCATATGGTAAAAGATACGTGTATGTATTATCAGTGAGTTATGTTTGTCTTATGATTTATATGAATCTGTTGACTTATAATGTTTGAATGGTTCATTACGCAGAGGCGCATGTGAACCTTATGCATACATTACTAAATAAAAAACTGTCACTTTTCAATATCATCTGCTCGTATATTACTATAGCTTGTTTAATTGTACAAAATGAAAATGAAAAATATTAATTCATCTTTCGTTTCCATCATTTGGAAACCATTTCCATATTTAGCGTTCTTGATTTAGAACTTCTCAACGTTCAACGTTAAAATGACAATATGGCTCATACCCAATGTGTAATATGGACCATTGGTCATTATTATCAATGAAGTCAATAACGTCAGTCAGGTTCTCAATAAATGCAGTAAGGTCAACACACAAACGAGTCAATAGGGTTATTAATAAAGTGAATAAGTCAAACCATCGACTAAGTTGGTCGAGTAAAACTGGTCAATGAAGACAACAAACTCTACTAAGTCTATCAAGTCAAACAAGTTAATTGCGGTACGCAAGTCTAACAAGTCAACCAAGTTGATAAATTTGAACTAATCCATTATGTGAAACAAGTCAAACTAAGTTAGTCAAATCAAAATCAAATCAACCTAGTTAGTGTTGTAGCGAAACTTGAATATCCTCTGTGTCAAGTTCATTTTAAATTGAGTGGTTGTTATAGTTACAAGCATCAAACTCTAGGCTTTCTAGTTTATTGAAAGATTTTTAAAATTTGCCAAATTTTCCCACTAGGTGCCCCCTAGGAGCCATGCCCCCTTACTTGAACAAATCTGAATCCCAATACCCTAGGGATGCTCCACACAAAGTCGGACAAGTCTATCAAATCAACATATTCGATCAAGTCAACCGATTCAATCACTGGCAAGTGTTTTCTTTAAATCTAATATACCCAAAAATAAACATGTTTGCTTTGCATATGCACTGGAAATACATTCAATATTTATATATATCGCGTATTTTGTTTATATACGAAACCCATTCGGGTCAATTTCTGTATGGGGTCAAATTTCAACGGGATCCATATTCCACGTGTGGCATAGAGCTTAGGTTCCAGATTCAACGACTTTCCGGTTCCATATTCAAGGTTGAAAACTGACCCCGGTTCCATATTCAACGCGGTTCCATTTTCCACGTTTCACAGACATCTTAAACCGAATGGTTAATAATAATGAGCCCCTCCCGTATAGAGATAAATTATCTGTAAGGTAAGGCGACGACCGTTTACGATGACCGTCGGTGCTCTCGCTAAAGGTGTGGTCCCATAGCCGTTAGTGGACGTAGTTGAACGTAGAAGAGGCTAACGTAGTTGAAAGTAGTTGAATGTACCGGCATTCGTACCGTACAGTAATTGTCCGTCCTGCTAACTTGGTATTAACTGTGTGGAGCAGTGGTTTTCGATTTAATTGTTGGACATGTTCAAAAGAGCGGTACGTTAGAGGCAACATTAGCATCTGTGATGCTAACGTACTGAAACGAAGTCTAACGTACCCTAGCGTACTCTAACGTGCTTTACTCCGCACAAAATTAAGTTAAAGTACGTCCAACTACGTTTACAGTACGTACAGTACGTAACTGTACGATATTGTTACAGTATTGTTACGTTACAGTACGTAAGTTGCTAAATATACCGTAGTTGGACGTAGCGTAGTCTAGCGTAGAGGCTACCGTAGTCTATCGTACTCAAGCGTACTCAGACGTACCACTCCGTACCTATCCTTAACGTTGTGCAACGTAGTTTAACGTACTTACGCCACGTCTGACGCAATCTACACTACGGATTTCCACGTCCTATAACGGCTATGTGACCACACCTTAATCCCCGACACCTGTAGCGCACATCGATAACTTTTTACTTGCAATTATGTTTCCTGTGCAGTCGTAATGAGTATACATATGATGAGTAAGTAGACAAAAGTCACGTCGATTATTTTCGTTAATGTGTTAATTAAAATGAAAACTGTTCTGTTCCTTGTATTTACTGTGGCTCTAATCATTATGTACTAACGACGTTCATTGTCTTTGGTTATGTGTTATTATAACGATAAACACTTCAATAACACTAGCTTTAGGTGAATAAAAATTACATACGGCATTTAGAAACAATCAACAGTATAACAATACGAGAGTAGACCTACTGGCGTACTTTGTTTGAACAAGCAAAAATATATTTACCGGTATACATATTTTGTTGAGTTTGGTTTTGTTATTGGTTGTATAGTTTTTAAGTTGTATATGTTGTGGATAATTACCCCACCAACTAAATGTTAACATTCATTAGTAAATAAAATGTGTTACCATGCAAATAACTGTAAGAATTTTTCTGTACTGATTTATATGACGCAGATAAAAGCGTATTTTACTTACATGGTGAACTATATACGCACAGCAACTAAAATTCAAATATAAAAAACCAACTATTATAAAATTGTCAGTGTCTTCAAGCAGCAATAGCAGAGACAGAAACCGTTTTTTTATTTAAAATCAAAATAAAGGGTTTAAAATATCGCGCTGCAGATACATTAACATGATACTTTACTCGGTCACATTATTCTGACACCGGGCTAACCAGTCCTCCTTCTACCCATAAATGCTGAGTGCTTAGCAGGGAGCGAGAAGATTGCTTAATTTTAACGTCTTAGGTTTTGAAAAGACTAGGATTTGAACTCACACCTGCGATTCTAGAACAGCTCTACCAACACGAAACGAACGCTCTTACCACTGTGCTGGTGGTACATGTATATACATACATGTAGTTACTGATAAAAGGAAGATGGCATGATTATTCATTTGGGGGTCACTTGTAGGTAAAAAAAACTCAAATTCGTAAACATTAATCTGTGTTTAATAAAATAATAACTTTTTAATGCACATACAAGTACTTCATATTTTAAGTACTTGGAAGCAGAAGATAAAACAAAAACAGGTTGATTTAGGGGTCATAAGTTCAATGTAATGGATATCATTCACATGAACCTAAAGCAGTGCCCTGTATGACTTTGTCCGTTTTCTAGTTTAATATAATTCATAATAAGTCTCAACTGATTGTTTGCGGCCTGATCTTTGACGCATTCGTCAGGATTTTTTTTGTCGACCAATGATTTTATTTGCTGATAAGTGCTACATACTGATGAAAACGGTTGTAAAACTCAAACGTTGAACATAATAATAACAGTTGTTACACCGTTCATATCTTGTGAATTCTTGCATGCATTATGCTTTAAAGAATTTGGGAATTTTTTTTTATACATGTTTTACTGTTGTCAAACCCTTGTGTTAATTATATACCTTCAAACATATTTTACGCAACGAGACAAACAACGGGCAATTAATTTTGTTAACGGCATGTGCGCATTTATAAATGCGACGTTACAATTAAGCCTTTTTATCTTTACAAGATGCACTTTTGTTCTAAGCATACTTTTTACACACTATAATATTGTTTTGTCCAAATAAAAGACGAATGGACTATTGGGAATAGTCGTATTTTTTTTGTAAGATTCTGCTAAAATGGGTATAACTAGAAAAATATTCGACATTCAAAAAGTCAGATAATTTCAAAGCCCAGTGGCCAATCAGAAAAAATACTTCCTGTTTCGCAATTCACATTAAATGCACATTTCATTTTTTGTTACTGTTTTCTATATAAACAATCAATTGGAAATTAACCCGATGGAATGGACAGCAATTTGTTTAAAAATAAGCGTGATTTTGATGTTACATTAGCTTGTGACATAAAACCAAACCGCATGCAAATATATCAATTTTCGAGATCATTGCACATTTCAAACTAATATAGAGAACAAACAAAATTTCTTCATTCAAACATATTGATTTTTGTTGCTTTTAATGTTTTCTGACATACTAAATTAAACTTATAACATCTAGATCCTCTGCAGCGCAATTTTATCCAAAAAACTACAGGTTTGTGACATGCCATATGTAAAGCATGCTTTTCTCTTTGCGGACTCATTTTTTATTAAATTTTATAGCGAGCGCAGCGAAGCGAGCTCTAATGACTTACACGTTTGAGAAGACAACAATTTAAAACGAGACCGCATATTCATCAGGCAAACACAAATGTCCCACTTTTAGTTTTTTACCCAAGAGTCCTTAGCTGCAAGTTAGCAACGTGACGTATTCCGTAGCAACAATACCCCTTGTCTGTTATATTGCAACAAAGAACTACGTTACAACAGTTTACAGTTTCGTTTGATTTTGTATAGCGGAGCGCCGCCCTGGAGGAGAAAGAGCAGCGTTACAAAGGGAGAGAACCAGTCTAAGCTCTGGCGGAGAGAAGTAACAAAGGGAGGGAACCAGTCTAGTCAACCAGTACACTGGTTCCCTCCCTTTGTTCCCTTGCTCCATCAGGGCTGCGTTTCGTTATACCTGTGTAGCGTACTAAGGAAGGGGACCAGTCTAGTCGACCAGGGACCGCATCTCGTCAAAATCGATGTGGCTCCGCCGTTGTGTTGTTCAATCACAAAATAACAATGAAATTATTTGTTTTCGACCAATTGATCTAATGCCGAGATCATATAAGTTAATAAAAAGTAAATTACAGTAATTTCAGCATAAATGTTGACAATTTTTGGACTCATTCCTTACTGCGCATTCAGCTAAAAGTGAAAATTTAGTTTGAATGACGTCACAATTGAATTGCGGCCTACCTTTGAATGCAATGGCATATTACGTTATTTTCGTTATTGTGTGGAATTTGATGTAAAACTAGATCTTACCAACCGACAGACACAATTAATAACTTATTTATTATTTAAAAAAAAAAACAGTATGAGTTGAATCAACAGAATGAGAGACCTCGACAAACAAACAATAACTGCATCGAACAATTAAGCACCAGCATGTAAGGAATTAAATTGACATCACAACAATCCTCAAGACTAGTAATAAAAAGCCGATATATCCAACAATCACATCGAAGGACCACGAACTGTATGGCCTAGATTATGCCTAGCTAAGATTTATTTCAAACTTGGCACATATATAGTGTCAATTCCCCCATATACTGGAATATATTTATCTTGTGGAGTTGGGCATTATTATTCAAGTTATCAGAGGTTAAAGGTCAATAGCGTAAAATGGAAAATAACAGTCTTCTTCTGTTATCACAACTTTATGTACATTTTGATTATTTTTACAGCAAACAATATACACGTTGTGTTTGTTTTAGTTATATTATAATCAAAAAAGTGTGAAAAAAGAATTTAAAATAGTAAACAAAAGACAAATATGGCCTGCAATGTCATCTCAAGTTCCTCAAAACTGCATATTTTATCTCCAGTTTCAAATGTTATTCAACAAAAACTATTTTTATGAAATTAAAGGCTTTTTATACACTATCTAGAGATATTTTTACTCCATATACATAAATAGTTTATATTTTTTTAATTCACTTATTTGTGTTGTAAAACTATATGTATACAATTTTTTTCCTTTTAAAATATTCATGTTTTTTAGCAGTAATAACCTGTTAGATATTGGAGTTTTATGACAAACTTTCAAACAACGTTCGCACTAAACATATTTATAGTTAGTCAGTCAATAGATCATATACCACCTAAGCATCATGGGAAATACTAACGCCTTTGAACCATTTTAAGTTCATCTGGTACGAAGTTCTAGGTGAAAATTTATCAAACAAATCCTATCCGTCGCTCGACATCCGCCATTAAATTTTCACATTTTTGACCTATTCTCCAAAACCACTGGACTGATTTCATCCAAACTTGGTAGGAAGTATTTCTAGGTGAAGGGGATTCAGATTTGTTCAAATGCACTAGAATGCATAGTAGAGCTTAATGCTTTGGTATGTAGTAAGTCATGGAGAACCAAGTTTGTTCGAGGCGTGACCCTGGGGTCATTTAAAAAATCTTCTGATAAACTAGAAGGCCTAGATTTTAATGTGTAGGTATGTAGTAACTTTATGGCACGGAGAACAAACTTTGTTTCAGGCGTGAGTGACCCTGGGGTCAAAAATAGGTTACGCGTTTGGGGTCAAAGTTCAATACTATAATTATATCAAATATGTTAACTTTTCACATCTTCGACTTCTTGTCCTAAAGCACTGAACCAATTTCATCAAACTTGGTAGGAAATATCCCTAGGGGACGGCGACTCTGATTTGTTCAAATGAAGGGCTTGGCCCCCAGGGCGCCAGAAGGCGGAAAATGCGTTAACATATCAAAAAATTTCTAATAACTAAAAGGCCTAGAGTTTAATGTGTACGTATGTAGTAACTTTATGGCATAGTGAACCAAGTTTGTTCAAGGCGTTACCCTGGGGTCAAAATGGGTTACGCCTTTTGGGGTCAAAGTTCAACACTATGGCAAATATGTTACTTTTTCACATTTTCAACTTCTTGTCCAAAACTATTGAACCAAATTCACCAAGAAGGCATCCCTAGGGGAAGGGGGTTCAGATTTGTTCACATGAAGGGTCTTGGCCCCTAGGAGACGCTTTTTCGGGGCAAAAGTGAATGGAAAATTTACAAAAGTGCAAAAGTCTTGTAAACTTGAAGGTCTAGTGCTTAATGCTTTGTTACTTGATAATTAAAGGGTACGGATAACCAAGTTTGCATGACCCTGGGGTCAAAGTATTAAAATGCAAATATTTAGTTTTTTGTCTATTTTAACTAGATGGACGTTAAGGCCCGTTGGGCCTCTTGATTATAAAGCTTCTTAGAGTGCCCCTTTGTACAGTATGTGTCTGGTGTTTCAGACAAGTTGGTTAGTTTTACAATGTCTCCTCCCTGTGCTAGACACCTCATCGCGGTAGGGAGGTTTGGGTGTCTCGACGACCTGGAGAGCTATGCTGGCGGGAACTTGTAATTCTGGTAGGGTCACCCACGTCAGACAGGTTGAAGGGTAGAGGCCAGACAAAGATCTGCACATCATTCGGAGGGGACGCCAAGCTGGCTGTCCCGTGTACAGGGATTTTTAATCCCCTGGCACGATAAAGATCCCCATGTAAAGTTCGATAGAAAAGTACGCGGAAACGCCGTTTCATGGACTCGCCCTTTTTTCTGAACTATCTCTAATACTTTCGTTTCCCGTTCCTGTCGCCGCTTCTCTTCCTATCCTATCATTTGGTTTTTCTCCTTTGGTCTTTTGTCACAATATCGGTGAAAGATTCTGGACGTGACGTTAAGCCCTAATTAAACAAACAAACAAACAAACATCAAACAAACAAACAATCAAATTTACAATGTCTCATTTTGCATAACTCATAAGTTAATAGAAGTACGTTGTGGACATAAAATAAAATGACGATTTGCCTTCCAAACACACAATATTGGCTTTTGAGAAAGGTTTAACTAGTTCTCGGGATCAAACAGCTACGTTACGGCAGCTAAATCACAAGTGTTTAATTTCAGCGAAAATCGAGGAGCCATCTTGCCGACGTAAACCCAAGAGATTTTAAAGTAATTTGCATACATGACGTAATGGTTGTAATAGTAGCACAATGCAGATTGGAAGTCTTCTCTAGGACGAGATTTTATCGTATGATTAAGTCAAAGATGCTTCTCGATTTTCACTGAAATTCAAGACTTGTGATTGAGCTGCCGTAACGTAGCTGTTCCCTGAACACTTGATTGAAAATAGCTGTCGATACAGCAATATATAATGTCATTTTTGGAACATCATACCGATACCTATTGGTTACAATAGTATCAAACTATTGATAACTGCAGACGAAAAAAATTAATAGGTCAAAACAAAAGAAGGATGTCCCCCATTTCGAGCCCCTAAGAGTGGGGTCGCAAAATGTCCACTTTTCATATAGGAATGAGCTCTGACTTTCTCCCGAACAAGTCATCTATAAAAGCTGACAGAAAGTCGGAGAAAACTTGAACTACGGCAGAAGTGAAAACTCTTGTTACATGTATAAAAATACAAAATTGCAAATTAAAATGAGTGACGGAAAATAAAATCTACAAGAGACAGCCGTTGGGCTGGTAGGTCAGAGATCGCAACGTTAAGGACAAAAATCGCGACCCAACAAAAGGTATAAAAGTAGCTTTACCAAAAATTTAGATATAGAAATTTTAACGTATTTCTGCGAATAGCTATTTCGGACAACACAATATTTGAATTACTCGGTAATGGTACTTCTATAGTTGTTGGTTATAAATATTTCAGAAATGTTTGTACTCGTGTTGTGTTGTTAATATGTCAGAAATGTTTTTTTTCTGTAGATTTGTGTTGTATATATTTATATATAATTTCT
>JAUMGZ010008102.1:0-10283 GCA_032359645.1 Pododesmus macrochisma | reverse complement strand
AGCTTTGAGTGCCTCAATGACCTAGACAGTTATCAACCGAAAGCTGAAGAGAGCTTTGAGTGCCTCCATGACCTAGAAATTTATCAACCGAAAGCTGTAGAGAGCTTCGAGTGCCCCAATGACCTAGACAGTTATCAACCGAAAGCTGTAGAGAGCTTTGAGTGCCTCAATGACCTAGACAGTTATCAACCGAAAGCTGAAGAGAGCTTTGAGTGCCTCCATGACCTAGACAGTTATCAACCGAAAGCTGTAGAGAGCTTTAAGTGCCTCCACGACCCTGAAAGCAACGCAGACTAGAGCTAATGTTTTCTTGGTGGGGTATCTTCAGGCAGATAGGTTAAAGGGTAGAGACCAGACAAAGATCGGCACTTCGTTCGGAGGTGGCGCTTAACTGGCGGTCCCGTGTATAGAGATATTTATCCTCATTGGCACGATTTCCTTATGTAAATTTAAATATGTGATAGGTGAAAACACTGTTGCAGGGATTCATTCTTCTTTGTGTGCTCTCCCCATTGAGTTCCCGTTACTATAACCGCTTTAATTCTTGATTAATTGGGTTTTTCACTATTAGTCTTCTGTCTCGATATGGATGAAATGTTAAGCACTACATAAAGAAGCTGTAAAATATGACTATATATTTTGAACGTTATGGTTAAGGTTCCTTGCATCAACCCGCCTCCCATTCTACAAAGTATTGTGGTGTTGCGTGATGTTACACTTAACTGATACAGAAGTATTTAACCTCTAAACGAAATGATCAATTCTCTCTAGATATAGTTCATATACATGCTTTAGATTGGTAATATGCAAATCAAGGTAGAAGCTAAACTTTCTGCTCTAATATCGAATGCGTCTAATGCCATAAGTCCATGGATATTGGCAACCAAAGGGAACACGTTGGACGCACACAGAAAAATAAACAAATATACATTTGTTAATTCAAAAACTTCTATTAAAACCTAGAAGCAAAACCGGGTGCTCGCTATATGGTAAGCGTTTCTTGCTACGCATGTGTCACCCGCCGCAAATCGCACCAAATTCGATACGCATTATTACATTGGTAATTTACATAACCATTTTGAAACTGAATTTTCTATCTACAAAAACATTCTGCTGTGTTTTTATTGGTGAAATAAGTCTGAATCTTGTTTTCTTATAATTATTTTCTAAAAAAACAGTCCGCAAGAGTTTTAATACACATCTTTGAAGATCAAGTTTGATGCTGAAATTTCTACGTAAGTATTTAGTCTGACTGCTGCTTGTTTTGTTAAAAAAAATCGAATTCCCTTAATAACGTCTCAACAAAATGACCAATCAAATTTGGTTTTAAACTGGTAATATATAGGTCACGTTTATGACTGAATATGGTTGCTGCATTGTGATTGGCTCGTTTGTTCAACCATGATAATCGTGAAATGAATTAAAACCAAATTAATAGATAGCTTTTAAACTAAAAATGCACATACTAATTCAGTACTCTATGTTAACCTGACTAACTGTACCGTTTAAGTACGTATTTGGCATTGCTTCATTTTTGTTATAGTATTGGTATAGCCTTATTAACCCCGCTGACCTATTGAAGTCTCTCTTGCCATTATCAAATAAGAAATATGATCAACATAATAATCGTTATTGACAAACAAACAATAGTTTCTCAAACAGTCACCACCAGAGTGAACTAGCAAAGTGAGACTCTTACCGGGATCAATTTTGATAATAATAGATTTAATAAAACAAACTTGACTGAAAAGCATTTTTGTGATATATCGTTTTGATGTTATATAGGACTATGTTGATTGTATTGTCTTGTTGTGAGATGCACAAATCTATTCGTCAGACGTCTGTTCCCTTGAATTTACAATTTCTGCTTTACATATTGTGTCATGAATAAAATATTTCTTAACAATATTTTGATTTTATTTTCATGTTTTCAAGCTTGTTAATGTTTTAAACAAACCATAAAGTCGGTTTTCTGAAGAAAAAAACCCCATCAAATTCGATTGTTCACAAAAATGAAGGGCTCATTGGAATGCCTCAATTTTCGCAAATTTGTCTTTTAATGATAATATGATGAATGTATGAAAAATAAAAGAAAATCTAGAAGGATTGGGCCACATTAATACAGGGACAACTTTAACAAAACATAAGAAATATAAAGGGAGATTACTTTACACTCACATTTCATGCATGATAATTATCCTAAATGTTTCACAACCTATTTCATCCTATAAAAAATCCCCCTTGCTTGACATCTTTTCGTGGTACAGTTTTTTAGTGCTCCGATACCTTGCAAAGGTATGGCGGATGGATGCTATGTTCTTGGTAGGGTCACCCTATTTAAACAGGTTAAACTGTAGTGGCCAGCCAAAGATCGACACGCGCTTCAGAGGTGACGATTTGTAAGCCGTAACATGTACGGGGATTTTAACATCCTTGGCAAGATAAAGATACCCAAGTAAAGTTTGAGTAGAGAAGGCGGTAACACCATTGCAATGTCTTATGTCCCTTCCTGTACACTAACGCTTTGTTTTCTCATTCCTGTTGACGCTTCTTGTCATGTCATTTGTGATTTGTCTTTCGACACATTTTCACTGTGAAGGTAAAACCCGATACCGAAAACAAACACTTATACGATTACAAGAAGAAAAATAATAATAATAACAGAAAAAAAAAATCTGACAAAAACCATTATCATTTATTTTACAGGTTCAGGCTGATCACCAAACTTAAACATAAACAGTACCATAAATCTAGTTCACAATTCACAAATCCTCATATAAAGTGCTGAAACAAGTGGATATCACAAGATATAACTCCTATCAATTACGCGAAAAAACAAACATTAAAGGAGATGTACATGTTGTATTGTTGTCAATTATTAACAAAAGGCTCATATGAAAATCAATCTGTACAATGAGAAATATTAGCAAGACAACCAGATACATGTACAATAACATGTACTGTAAAATAAAACATAGTTATGTGATGGATGTATGTAGGCAATTACAAATCATAAGTGGCACACTCCGGTTAACGCGCGGGTCAAAGTACATCGCGCTTAAATCTTACAAACAGTAGAATTATTGTAACAGAATAATACAAGTCAAGATACATAACTATTTCAATTCAAGTTATACAGTTAAAAATTCCAGTCGTAAGTACTAGTTTTCTGATATACAATACGAGAAACAAAGAAAATTCCAGTTGTAAGTACTAGTATTCTGATATACAATACGAGAAACAAAGACTCTATTCAAACTCGTACGTCCGGATAAGTGGACAAAGATAACGATGAAGTCACACAAAGAATATATTAACCAAAGAACGGTTAATTACAAAGGAAACATCTAGGACTTATATTAGCAGTAAGGACGAACCACTAGTTAACAGATTCAAAGTCAGTTATTAAAGAGTTGAAGTTATTAAATATAATCTAGTCAGAATCCAAATGTTACGCTAGTGACAATGAATGCATTTATAAAGAAACATCTGACGATGAAACCACATTACAATTATAAACAAAAGATGCAGTGAGTGTCACAGATGAGTGATTCGATTGTTATTTCATTTGTAAACAAACTTAGACCTACATGTAGTACTTCAATACAAGCACAAGAGAATTGTTTTTGTAAATATAGCATGTCCATTACGTATAATTTGTATACGGATGTATAAGTTATTATACCCGCACTTTTCGAAGAAAATTCAGGTATAATGTGAAGCACTCCGTCCGTTCGTCTGTCCGTCAGTCCGGATCATTGTCAGCGGAACTCCTCCTAGACGGATGAATGAATTTCAATGAAATTTGGTAGGATATTAGAGTATATGATGTAGATGTGCATATCTGTTTTGGTTTTTTGATTTGCGCAATTTTTTTAGGAAAAAAAGCCAAAATTGTCCAAAAAATGGGTATTTTGAGAAAATGCTATAACTTGTTTAAAAATATTTTTTTCTTTTTAATATTTGGTATGCAGTTTCTTTTAAGAATCTTATTTAACAGGTTAGACGGGTTTTTGTAGCAAATGGCCGGTTTTGAAGTTTTTTGTAAAAGTAAAGAAAAATGTTTAAAGAACAGGGTTTTTGAGAATTAACTCTTGCCAAAGGAACTCCTCCTAGACAGATGAAGGATTTTCAACGAAATTTGGTAGGATGTTAGAGTATATGATGTAGATGTGCATAGCAGTTTCGGTTTTTTGATTTGCGCGTTTTTTAGGAAAAACAGCCAAAATTGTCAAAAATGGGTATTTTGAGAGAATGCGATAACTTTCTTAATAATATAATTTTCTTTTAATACTTGGTAGGCAGTTTCCTTTAAGAATCTTTTTTAACATATAAGACGGATTTTTCTAGCAATTGGCCGGTTTTGAAGTTTTTTGTAAAACTAATGGAAAATGTTTAAAGAACAGGGTTTTTGAGAATTAACTCAGAGGAACTCCTTCTAGACTGATCAAAGAATTCCAACGAAACTTGATAGGATGTAAGAGTATATGATGTAGATGTGAATATCAGTTTGTTTTTTGATTTGCGCAATATTTAGGGAAAAACAGCCAAAATTGTCCAAAAAATGGGTATTTTGAAAAGTTGTTATAATATTTTTAAAGATATATTTTTTTTTCAAATATCCTTGCACATGTTTGATTGGGGTTTTTCGAAGGGATGCTGAGTGCGGGTATATGCACATCTGTGATTGCGTACATCTAGTTTTCATATGTATCCATCCTTTTAAATTTGATTGGTAGTCCTGATATATTTAGTTATGGTGCAAAATCCTTGTAATTCTAGGTCAAAGTTCACTTTTTCTATTGACTAAATACATCTTGAATCTACT
The DNA here is from genome assembly GCA_032359645.1 of Pododesmus macrochisma. Classification (NCBI taxonomy): domain Eukaryota; kingdom Metazoa; phylum Mollusca; class Bivalvia; order Pectinida; family Anomiidae; genus Pododesmus; species Pododesmus macrochisma. The sequence continues at coordinate 5,455 of JAUMGZ010008102.1, read as the reverse complement.
ATCATTTTCGCTTTTGTAAATATAGTCCAAGGAATTTATATTCATATAAAGTGTTTGTCCTGTTTCCAAGTAAACACGAGGTTCGCTTATCTGTATCGTTCCTGCCCAACTAGCTTGTTCCCTCAGACGGCGACATAACTCTAACTCAGAAACATCAATTTTTACGCACGTGAACACTATAACTGAGATGTTATTTTGCGCATGTTCATTGTGGAAATCAAGCGATAATACAACATGGATATCATAGAAACCAGCGTCGTCGACTGTGAAAAGACCATTATTATATGCAATCCCAGTAAAATACTGTGCCCTTTTAGTAAACTTCCAAGGAATGATATATTCTCCATCTCCAACTGTAATATATAACAAACAAGTGATTATACCAACCAACACGCATTTATCAGCAAAATTAATAAAAACTGTAATATAATTTAAATTGCCAGGGGATCTTATTGGTTCATCCATCTTTCTGTATAATCCCCATCGTTTTGACTTCCCGTTCCTATCGCAGCTACTTCATGTCATGTTGTTTAGTTTTTCTACTTAAGAATGTTGTCACGATATGGTCGAAGGTAACATTAAGAACTACTAAAAACAAGTAATTTTAGTAAATATCTTGTAGGGTTTTTTTTCTTTCGGAAACTGACATAAATGAATTAATGAAAGGGACGTTTGACGACGCTACATTAAAGGGCAGTGTAATAATATTGAAGATTTTTTTTAATGTATTTTATGTGTTAAAACTTTTTATGTTTATTGTTATTTCCCCAGGTTGTCTATTCCAGTTGTCTGGATGTTATTTGCTTAATTCTCTGTTATTTGTTATTTTGTTGATTTTTCGTCAGTCTATTCAATTAAAGGTCAATAATTGTGTTGTGTGAGCAGTAAAAGTAGAAATGTTTCAAATCGTAATCTGGACAGCATTTCCAGCATCGTAGTCCTCGACAGCAGAGATTATATAAAAATATTTTTGATGTTCAAAGTCTGTCTAAATAATTAACGAAAAGGTAAAGAGGAATGGCGGGCAAACCCTAATATTTCGAATACATGTATAGGGAACAATGTATGTCATATTTACGTCAACTCTTAGGTATATGCTTCTTTAGTGGAAGACGATAAAGTATGGGCACTAAGTTGTCAGAAAGGTATAGTTTAAAATGTGGTTTAACAAGTTAACTTGCCGTATGCATTTTATAACATGTTGTCTAAGTTTACGTATATACATACCTGATAGAGCTCGTGTATCAAGAACCATCTCAATCCCAATCAAGGATTCAACTTTAGCAGGCTAGAATTAAAAAAGGTAAACCAATATACCTCTATGAGGGATATGTAGTATGATAAACATATTTCCGAATGTTATCATTAATCGTATTTGATTAAGAAAGTAGTTAATACGAAACAACAAATCGATATTTCCAAAAAAACATGGACAAATAAAAGGAAACCGTGGGATGCACACAGAAAAAAACCCCAAAAATACGATTATTAACTAAAAAAAGAAACATCACGAGCTTCTATTCAGACAAAACTAGAAGCGAAGGGGTAAGCGTTTTCTAGACATGTGTCACGTGTGATTCTGGTGTATGGCAACCCATTCCACAGAAACAAAATAAACATATGTCACCACAAGAATCTGTCACTAATATCGTGACGAAATAGTTAAAGGAGGAAAACCATTGATACAATAGGAATACAAGCAGCGACAGTATAATGAAAGCAAAGTAACATATAATATAATGACAATGAGTAGGAGCCCCAATTGTTCCATAAAAATAAATAACAGAAGCCATCCACCTTATTTGTTATTGTTAAAGAAGTCTTTCTCATCGTATTCTTTACTTCTAATATTTCAAACTCTATGTCAATATATTCAATATATCTATTTAACGTCTACAAGACTCGTTCTTTCCTGTATATATAGAAATGTTGTTATTGATAACACGCGTGGGTGTGTGAATGTATTTTCGGAGTCCTTCTGATGTCTGAGTAGTGTGAATGTAGTTTTCGGAGTCCTTCTGGTGTGTGAGTATCCTTCTCAGAATAGTATATAGGAGGGGATAATTTTAGAATATTTATAGCTATGAGATATGATACTTTGTGAGTGTAGAGAACGCTAACAATTATGCATTATTGACAACGACCAAGTATTTTTATCATCAAAATCAATAAAACAAAAATTCTGTGCTATAATTGAAGTATCTGACAATACTTTCCAGGGGTTAACTCAGCTCAAATTGTCACTGTCAACCAATTGGACTGCACAGCGCGCAAAGAAAAGTAATTAGATCATAATACATTATACGTTAAATGCTTCACTGCCTTGTCCAAGCCTCCCCGCCATTTGGTACATGTAACAGCAGAGAATAAATGTTTTGGGTTTTAAGAAATGCTTAAAAATTATCAATTTATACGTACATATTGACTTACAACTTATACCTGTATCATAATTGTTATTAGCATTATAGTATAACATACAAGAAAGTTTAAATATTAAAACATCCTTGGATTCATTAACTCTTTTGTTTTATATTATAAAGCATGCAAGTTGTAAATTATGGTATATATGATAGTGAAATGAATAGAATTGATATAAAATAAAATCATTTAATTGGTAGAAGTTGATAATTCTAATTATGTTATTGTTCATAAGGCAACATTTGTATTTTGTTACCTTTAGTGGACCTCACTGTCAGCAGATGTAACGTCCCGTTTACCTAGTTCAATATTTATATAGTGTCGATGTAATAGGTAAACTATGTCTGAATACAGGTATAATTTGCACAATAAGGTATTCATATGTGCATTTACACATAAGACGTACAATGTATAAACAGCTAAATAATATATATATTGATATCTTGTAACGAAAGAATCCGACATGATGTAGATCTGAAACATATATTAAAACTGAATTTCGTAAAAATTCAACTGTGTAATGAATAATACAAAAATGCAACCTGAATCATGCCTCCGATAAATATGATATTTATAAGAGGAAGGAGCCAAAACTCTGTGTGAATTACCCCGTCGCGAACCCCAGATCCCGCTCGAAGCTGCTGTCATTAATGGACGCAAGAGCAGAATTAATTTTGAACAGACAAGACTTCAGTAAATCAAAGTTACAGAGCCAATGAGGCAACGGTGACAAAACCACGATGGTTATGATGGACAAAAACCATACCATGAGAGGACTTTTTCAATAATCAAAGGCTTCTGGTCGTTGAGTACAAATAAGTCTCGATCTCTATCTTATCCTTATAGGCGATAGGCCGACCACACATGCCGCCCTACTGGAGTTTAGGATTTCAACTCTGTCGCTATGGATACGAGAATTTGGAGGACGTACAGGCGGCAGTGAACAGAACGCGAGATGCAGGTATTCCTCATGTACGTATACTTTACTTCACTCAAATCTAAATTCATGTCAATATTTCCTAGACCAAACAAACCAAATAAAAACTTCAATTCCAACCAACATTTAAATTTTGTCTTGGTTTTTCATATTTTCTCTTTTTCTAATAAAACTTAGAAAATACAAAACACAGCAACAAAATGCAACACCTAAATCAAATAGATAGACAGAGAAGCCAACACAGAAAGGGATAGAGAACCTGGAAAAATCGACCACAGCAATACTGGATAATGTCTTTATCCAAAATTGAGGTGCACGAAGAGAGATGACAATACTATAAAACAAATAAACGACTTCAAAAGATATCTTTGTGTCAAAGCTAAACCTGAATTGCCTGACATGTTCCCACACTGTTCACAGTGATGCCTACTCTAACACGCATAATAACCTACTCGTTTCTAGTTTTTTTTTAAACTGAAGATCTTGATGTTTCCTTTTAAAGTTAATAATGGTATATTTGTTATTTCCTTTTGTGTATGCGTCCCGTGTCTTCCTTTTCATGTACATATATCCTTGGAGTTATGTCTCTTGAATGTCGTCTTGGTTTTTCGTATTTACTACTTTTCTTACAGGATGTGCAGTACGTTGATATTGACCACATGGACGAGAGAAAGATCTTCACTATAGATCAGGTCAACTTTGCTGGGCTGAAGGAGTACTTTCAAGAGCTGAAAGATGGTGGAATGAGCACTATTACTATACTGGTAGGAAACGATACCACACCGCTTTTTTGCTGTTTCTAACTGCTTTGTAAATTAGCAGTTTCTATGTGATATTAGTTTTTCCTTGTTTGTTACTAATCTCAAAATAATATTTTTGTGCAATTCTATATATGATTTTCCCCCTCCCAACCAAACCACCACATTCGTTTGCACCTTAAGCTTGTTTATAATCTTAATTTAACGTCTATTTTTCTTCCCTTTCGGATATAACAATGTCATGATATTTTTCTACTCATTGCTTGTACCTTTTGCGTAGACTTCGTGTAAATATCTCCATTCATCCTATTGTATTTACCCTTGAAGTCTCGCTTATTCAAGTTTATCATACATGTTTGCATTTGCACGGCCGCTTCTGCATTGTGGACTTGTCTTCTCATGATTTGGTACGAAGTGGATTAGTTTGCAAATGCAAATGTTTGTTGCTGGAGGCCTCGGTCCATACTTTAACTTCCCTTCCCTCCAATAATATACATTTTGGTACATTTATACTGTTGTTGAGTGTGAGGTACAAGTAGAACTTATACTAGTTTTAATACAAAATTGCAAATTGAACAGGCCACCAATAAAACCTGTCTATACAGAAGAGACCACCGAAGAAACCAGAAATAAGTGGTCTTTATATGGTGGTGGTCTTTATATACAGGTAAAATTTAGTGTTATTGGACTTCAAGGAACCTTCTTTTATTGGTTTCTTTATAGAGATAGTATAGGCCACCTATGAATATATTTATAAGAGGAAGGAACCAATACCCTGTGCGATAAAGCCTCACATAGCCTCAAAGTCAATTACACTCATATATCTTTTTTTTATATTTTTATTTCTTCTATATTTCATTCACTGTTATAATGCACTCTCACTCATTTGGTTGGTTTGTAATCATTTCTAAATGTCCGCCACAATTTGCGACTTCATTCTGATGATGTCTTTTTTTATGAAGCTATTGTTTGCTTGTAAATAACCTGTGTTTTGTTTATCCTATTTTCTTTGTTTTAAGGATCCATGCATTGCTGCTAACGATACATATGAGCCATACGTAAGGATGGAGGCTCACAATGCTGCAATAAAATGGCCTCCAGGCTACCCCATACCACCGGATAGCAGCGATCGTTCAAATGCTCTTCTCGGCTACGTAAGTATAGACACACCCGATACTTATAGACCAGAAATACACAACCAGACATTACTAACTTAACTTTTTATTAAAAATTCGTGCTGTTTCCTGTTTTAGATCCAAAGGTCGTTGAAAATTTGACCGAGATCCATGATAAATATGTTGTTGTTCCAGCAGATAAAGCTTCCAATAACATCGTCTTTATT
>JAUMGZ010008091.1:0-10285 GCA_032359645.1 Pododesmus macrochisma | reverse complement strand
TCAACATAGGCCTATAGACACCTCATGAATATTCATAAGCAAGGTAGACCTCACGCATGCGCAGATATTTATTTTGACTGCAGTTGATAATGGCGGCCCGACGAGATTTCTGTCGGCGCTTGAAGGATGATTTTCGATTGTTTTGTTGTACTTAATAAAATTTAAAGGTATTTATAGACATTAGCAGGTTGAGATATATACACGAAGAGATAAGGTCGAGTAATAAGAGGATGACAGGCGATAAATATTGAATAAACGACCTGTGTTTACCACCAATAGGCCTGAGTTCAGTTTCGCCTGTTTTTATATAGCATGGCGTCATGACTCTGTAAGAGGCATGAGTATTAGGACTACCTGTCTACCTAGTCTACCATGAGTATTATAGGCTAGGTAGACAGGTTACCCTCAGGACAGATCATACCAACCTGACGGAGAGTGGCCCATTTGAGCGTATCATACCAGGACAAGTGGATAGTAGGGTCTCTCAGTGGACAGTTTTTCGGATACTCATGACAGAGGGCAGAGTCTTGTAAGAAATGAAATATCCGATTTGAAAATAAACACCAGAGGACTTCCACAGCAGCTACCGGAATGGAAATGGTTGAAGAAACTGGACTTGAAACGCAAAAAATATTATTACCAAGATAAGTTAAGCATTAGAAATAGTCATATCCATGCTGTAAATATCGACACATTTCTGTTTTTTTCTCGACTCTGCACTTGTGTACGCCAAACAATACACTCACGCAATATTTTCTCACAAAAGACAAACTTGCATGTCGCAAATGGCCATATTTTCTGAATACACGATATCCTTATTATTTAATAATTGAGTAATTTATATTTGTTGTGGCCTCACAACAGTTATCCAGTGAGAATATAATTTTGAAGATTGTTTGTAGCAAGTGACACAAAATTAATCTGCTCACAGCTTTACATTTAAATTTCTTTTAGATTAAACTTTTTATTTTTTGAAATTAAGTATAAGTTTATCAGGGAACCTATGCTAGACTGGTTTCTGCCATTTCACACCGATACATAGACGGGTTACCTCCTTCTAAGACGCTTCGCAGTGGGAACCAGAAATGCAAGATGTTTAAAAATAACTATATGGCAAGCCGTTTGGGTTTTTACCCATTAAATACAGATATCTCTATTCATATGTAAAATATAGATATCTCTAATTAAAATAGAGATATCTTTAATTTACATGACATTACATTACATTACTCTGATGCATGGGTTACTGATATAGCAAGCCGTTTGGGTTTTTACCCATCTCAAAAAATATAGATATCTGTAGACTCTTTTTTAATTTGAGGTATCTCTATTTCTTGTCCAATCAAGATATCTCTAATTGAAATATTGATATTTCTAATTAAAATACAGATATTTCTATTTGAAATACAGATATCGCTATTTTTATTGAATTAGAGATATATCTGTACTTAACATTCAATTAAAGATATTGCTGTTTCAATTAGAGATATATCTCTCTATATATATGCATATTTGCCAACTCTCCCTATTTAGGTGGGAGCTACCCTATTCTTCACACACAATTTTCACTTTTGACATCAGTATAATTCCTAAACCTTGCTGATCAACTTGCTTTTACTTAGTGCATTGCACAGAACTGCTTACATGAGGCGATTTACGCTACTATTTTGTCATATAGGACATTGTATATAATTATTAAAGACATTTTGATATTTTGATATTTTCTCCCCCATGAAAACTACAAAAAATTGGCAAGTATGTCTATGTAAATACAGAAAGCTCTATGTTAAAGCTGTAATATTCTCCAAAACAATACATTTCAATTAACCAAAATAAGCTATAAACGTCAACTAAATGTCTAGATTAGAATAGAAATAACAGTTGAATGGATATAAAATGTGATGTAATCCAGTAAACAATGGATAGAAATCGGGTACTTTCCTGTTGATGCTGCCTAATTAAAATTCGGCACCTTGACCTCCGGTTTTAGGATAATTGTGTTAAATAATTCTACAAATAACAATCTAAATCATATTCAATCAATCAAACAGGTGAATCTTGTGATTTTTATTCTGTAGTAAGTAATTTTTAGCAACAGTTATTAATAGAAGTTCTGTACGCAGAAGTGGAGTATCATTTACAGGTAATTCGGAATGTAAAACAATGTGTAGAATATGCCATTTCAATATGTTTGTCTGGCGACATGATTGTTTTCAATGCGCCTGCGCAATCTTCGGGTCAAGCCGGGGTTGTATGAATATGGGCTGGTTTTGAATTGATTTTTTGTCGTACCGACAAAAATTCAACATACAGATAAAAAGTGTAGAAATACGTAAAAGAAACATAGATACGGACATTTAAACGTTATTTTCCGTGTTTTATTGACGGACATTAAATGAATTATGTAACAACAGAACAGTGTGATTTTTGACACGAAACCTTAGATCATACGTCTTTAAATTTAGAAAGAGCACTTGTGATCGCATATATTTTAATATACGAAAAAATAGATTTAAATTGCACGGCCTAAGCTGAAAAAGATTATGGAAAAGCCAAAGAAAAGCCAAAAGTTATCTGGAGATACATAAACTATAAAAGTAAAACACTTATAGGAATTGGTAAGCTATGTACCGACCCAACACACCCAAAATTCAAAAAACGACTAATAATGACAGGGGAAAAGCTAATGTACTTGCGAAAGTTATCACTAGTGTCTTCCCTGTAGAACCAAAAGAGGCGTACCACAATTGAGTGAACTTTACTGTGCACATCCAATGGAAAACCTCACTATCGACAATGAGGAAGTGAAAAAGCTACTAACGGGATTAAGACCGGATAAATCACACTGGATAAATGGACTACACCCAATATTTCTATAGGAACTTGCCGACGTATTGGCAACCAACTTTGATTTTTTAAATGTCGCTTAGGGAAAATAGAGTACCAGGGAAAGGAAAAGGGCAAAATCCAGCTCCATATTAAAAAGAGGCCCATCGGGCCTTAACGTCCATCTGGGTGAAATAGGCCAAAAACTAAATATTTTCATTTGAATACTTTTGACCTCAAGACCATGCCTTAAACAAACTTGGTGCTCCGTGCCCTTACGTTATTACTAGTACATAACAAAGCATTAAGCACTAGGCCTTCAATTTACAAGAAGCTTTTTGAAATTTTGTCAAATTTTCCCCATTTGGGCCCAAAAGAAGGCACCCCTGGGGGTCAAGACCCTTTATTTGAACAAATCTGAACCCCCTTCTCCTAGGGATGCCGTCTACCAAGTTTGGATGAAATTGGTTTAAAATTTTTGGACTAGAAGTCAAAAATGTGAAACGGTTAATACATTTGCCATAGTGTTGACTTTTGACCCCCAAAACGCGTAAACCATTTTTGACCCCAGGGTCACGCCTTGAACAAACTTGGTTCTCCATGCCCTAAAGTTACTTCATACCAATGCATTAAGCTTTAGGCCTTTTAGTTTATCAGAAGATTTTTGAAATTTTCCCCCTTTTGGCCCTCTTGTGGAGCCCCCTTGGGCCAAACCCCTTCATTTTAACAAATCTGTCTCCCCTTCCAATAGGGATATTCCCTACAACGTTTGGATGAAATAGGTCCAGTGGTTTAGGCCAAGAATTTGAAAATGTGAAGAGTTAACATATTTGCTATATATATAGTGTTGAACTTTGACTCCAAAACGTGTAACCTTTTTTTACCCTAAGGTCAGGCCTTGAACAAACTTTGTTCTCCATACCCTAAAGTTATTCCATACCAAAACATTAGGCTCTAGACCATCTAGTTTATCAGAAGACGATTTTTGATATTTTGTTAAACGCATAGGATGTACGAGTTTCGTGTCAAAATTTGGTATCTGCAAAAGTGCAGACTTGCTGTGATTCAAAAGATATGATGTTAAAATGTACTACCGCGCCGTTTCCAATTCTCTAAATATCTTAATTAACAAAATAAAGTAGATTGTTTTTGGTCGTCTGTTTACATCGGCCTCAATAATTCTACATGTACATATTTGCCGAGATGCACGCGCGATTAAGTTATGTATTGTAAGACCGACGAAATAAACTTTGACACATGAATAAACTCACCTCCTTTCTTTGCGTTCACGTGTACGTTTTGTAGTCAAATAACCTTACTTTAGGCCTCTCAATAGAACGTTTAAATGGACATTTCAAAAGCATTAGGACATATTGACGGTCAACACTGGGTCACCAAAGGGTATTTATTTTATTAATTACTTATGGATAACGAATTGGTTTTATAATAATTATGTTAAACAATTCAAAAAATGACAATCTAAATCATACAGAAATTCTGTACGAAGAGGTGGAGTATCAATAACAGGTAATTCGGAATTTAAAACGATGCGTAGAATATGCCATTACAATATGTTTACCTGATGACATGTTTGCCTTCAATTAGCCTGCGCATTCTTCGGGTCAAGCCGGGTTTGTATGAATATGGGCCGACTTTGAATTGATTTTTTGTTGTGAATATTAAAAATTCAATATGCAGATAAAAAGTGCAGAAATACATGAAAGAACATAAATACGGTCATTTAAACGCTGTTTTCCGTGTTTTATTGACTGATAATAAATAAATTATGTAACAACCGCACAGTCTGATTTTTTGACACGACACCTTACATCATAGGTCTTTAAATATTCCCCATTTGGTCCCCAAAGAAGGCGCCTCTGGGAGCCAAACCTAATCATCTTAACAAATCTTTAGTCAAAAATGTGTAAAGTTAACACATTTGCCATAGTGTTGAACTTTGACCCCAAAACGCGGTATCCATTTTCGACCCCAGGGTCACGCCTTGAACAAACTTGGTTCCCCATGCTTTAAAGTTACTACATACCAAAACATTAAGCTCTACGCCTTTCCCCCTTTTTGCCCCCTTTTTGGTGCTCCTGGAGTCCGAGCCCCTTCATTTGAACAAATCTGAATCCTCTTCCCCTATGGATTATTCTTACCACGTTTGGATGAAATGGGTCTAGTGGTTTGGGAGAAGAAGTCGAAAATGTGAAAAGTTAACGACGACGACGACGACGGACGACGGACGGGATTTGTATGGGAAAAGTCCACCTTGGTACCAGTGAGCCTTACGTCCACAGCTCGTAAATTTGTTTGTTTGTATTAAGGGCTTGTTGTCCGATCAACAGCTAATGTCATTTAGGGACGTGCCAATTTAACTGGTGGAGGAAACCGGAGTACCCGGAGTAAACTACTGACCTACGGCAAGTCATTGGCAACTTTCTCACACTAGCACGCCCCGGACGGGGATCGAACTAGGAGGTGAAAGGCTCTTATGATTACAAGTCGGCGACGTTAACCACTAGGCCACTTGCCTAAAACTGGCACGTCCGTAAATGACCTTAGCTGATGATCGGACAATAAACCCTTAACACAAACAATCACATGGATAAAGAGCTTCTTAAATAATAGGATACAGCATGTAAGCATAAATAAGGAGAATTCAGACTGGATACCCGTAAATTCTGGTATTCCACAATGGTCAGTCCTCGGTCCGATCCTTTTTTTATCTTAATATACAAAAATAAAATCTGAATCATGCCTTCGATATATATGATATTTATAAGAGGAAGGAGCCAAAAACTCTGTGTGAGACAACCCATCCCGAACCCCAGATCTTGCTCGAAGCTGCCGTCATTATCTCCCTGACATGGTGAAGTCTGACATCTACATGTATCTTTTCGATGACGACGCAAAAATTCTCAAAATCCCCAAAGACAAGACAGATACAATAACCATTAGGGAGACCTGGAAACTCTAACCATGACCAAAGACAGGCAAAAAGGGAAAAACCAAACGACAGGAAAGAAAGAGAAGCGGTGACAGAAGAGAAGCGGCAACAGGAACGGAAAATGAAAGTAGTGAATACGAAAAACAAAGATGGTCTTCTTCTTTCTTAAAGTGCCTCCCTCGTACATCGAGTATTTTCGCCGAATCCGTGACACACACGCTTCTCTATTTACAATTTAAGGCTAAAAGGTGAAAAATGGGCTGCTTATATGGGTAGGAGGTTGACCGTCGTCAAGCTCAGTTTAAATGCTTATCCAGAGCAGATCTCCACCGTAGGCGCTGAGAGAGTGTTCCAGTGTCTGATGGCGCTTAGGATGAACGAGTACTGACACGGCTGGATTTTGGCTTATGGTTAAAAGAACCTGATGTTTTGGCCTCTAGAGTGGCTGCCAGTGGGCATCAGGTACTGTTCTGGTGTGATGTCGACCAGTATGTTGACAATCGTATGGAATATGTTGGTCTTAGCTCTGGCACGGCGGAGTTTTAGACTGTCTCATGATAACGCATTAAGCATAGAAGATACGCTACCGGTTCGTTACAATTATCAGTTGTAACATCAATGCAGCACGCCATTTTACCACTTCCACTGCATTGATGTTCCGAACAGTGTGTGGGATCGACCCTGGAAATTCCAGTGTACGGCGAAAAAAGGTCTTTTTAGCCTGCTCCTTTGCTTCCTTGCTACACATGTTGATGTTCCGCCCGAGAAAGGTTTGGGTCTGGTTTGCCTTCTTGATGATGTTGATCACGTGGTTGTCCCATGGACACGGACTTGTTAATAGTTATACCCAGATACGTGGCATTGTTGACGGGTGTAATTTTGGCACTCTTCCAGTCGCGTGGTATCTTTCCCTGGTTTATTGACGCCTGGAAAATACAGGTAAGCGCAGGTGCAAGTTCCTTTGTCGCCCTGCGTAACAGTTTGCCTGGTATGCCGTTTGGTCCAGTGACTTTACTAAGATTTAAATCCTTGGGCAGCTTGACAGCGCCATGTGCCGAGACTGTAATCGTAGGATTATCTGAAAGGTTACTGGGACCAAGATAAAGAAGGTCGCCCGAGGTCTATTGGTAGAAGACAGATGCGAACTGGTTATTAAGTAGATCAGCCTTGGTAGCACTGTCACTGTAGGTTACACCACCCTTCTCGACAGGGGTAGCTCCACATCTATCCGTCCGCTTAGATTTGATTAAAGTTCAAACATTACTTTTTCCAACCAGTGCCATCAGTACGCATATACTACATATGGTTTTTGTACGCTTGCCTGCAGGTAAGTTGCATGGTGTGCTTTCTCTGCGTAGTGGCCACAGTCCTATCGTGATCATGACTTGCTCTCTTCAGCACTTTCGCTTAGCCCTTGATAGTCTGCAGTTCGCCCAGGGTTGTGTTATACGCCGAGATGAATGTCGACAAGGTACACATGTTGATGGTATATCAGCATATATACCACTTACTGAAGTAGAACCACATGTCATTGATGTCAGAGGAGTGGTCGGAACAAATAGCAGCTCTGCTCTTAATAAACTCAATGTCTACCTTTTTCCACAGCAGAATGTTACGCTTGGAAGGCTTGGGTCTTTGGATGGAATTTGGTGATCACTGGTATAGCACCATGGTCACTTATACCTGGAATAGCCTCACACCGACTGATGAAAGAAGAGATCAAGTGTTGTCCTTTCATCCTTACATGTCGGAAAGTCCACAATTTGTGCGAGACCTAAATCCGCCTCAAGATTCAGGATGTGTACATTTATCACCTTAAGTTGCTGATGGCTAGTGATTGAATGTGTAGCCAACGAGATGTCAGGGAGGTTTAAATCTCCGCCTAGCATTAGTATGTTTTAAAGGTATCTAATCCATATGTCCTCGACAGAGTTGAATAGGTCAAGTGCATAGTCTTTTGTGTGTGTGTGCGTGTGTGGGGGGGGGGGGCATCAGCTGAAATAACAAGCACTGAGTCACCAGATACATTTTGTATGTTTCTACATAGGATCTCGCAGACAGACTTGACTTCTACCTAGTCGCTGAGCAGATTGTCCTTGATAGCAAAACGATCGCCACCTCGCCCGTCACTCCTATCTTTGCGATGTATTGTGTAAGGCGAGTCTGTGGGTAAACACTCGCTATTGTGTACTGAAGGCCTAAGTCACGTTTCATAGGCCAGTACAACCTGAGGGTCACATAACTCTAATACGTTCCAGAAACTTTCCTTCTTAGACATGTACCTTTGCATGTTCAAACAGGTAAGCCTACGTTGGGTAGTCTAGATGATTATTTACTCATTGGATGCTTTTGTCTGGAGCTAGATCAGTGTAGGGGTAAGCCTATTTTAACCTGTCCTGGTGTTGACGATGATACTGGTATGGGCAGGGAAGATTTACTGAAGCTGGAGTATCGGTTGACTGATTCGACCACGAATCAGTCAAATAAGCTGCTGGCAAATTTCGGAACCCCACACGAACAGCATATCCATGACGCATTTGTCAATTCCCAGCATTAGGCAGTCGTGAGCTCGCGTTTGTATCAACAAATACATGCACTGCAAGAGCCAAAGTACGTAGGTCTTGCATTTATAAGACCCTCTGCTGAATTTACTGAACTATGATTTCCTTTTTAATGTCCGTAAGGGGCGCAAATGAAACATGTATAAATAAATCAAGAATAAGTAGGACCAACAGAACAAACATTATTGAAATGAAATGAAATAACTTCATAAAAAAGTCACCATCAGAATGAACCATCCAAATGAGACGGGCATTAAAAATGATTCCACTCATCCTGGGTTTTTTTTTTGCGGGGGGGGGGGGGGTTAAAAATTACTTCAAACCAAATGGGTGTGAGGACCTCGCTCTTGACCCGAAGCCAAGCTCCAAAAAAACCGTCATAAACGGACTCGAAGGGGAAAATGAATTTAGAATAGGCAGGACCTCGATAAATGAAAGCACTACAGCCAAAGGGGAAGGGGGAAACCACGATGGTAAGGAAGGACAAAAACCATACCCAAACAATACTATAAAATAGTCTTGCCAACATTTTTTTATATGCGCGCAGTCAACATAGGAGTTTCTTTTATCGCATTCCTCTGGATACGTGTTTCGGTCAAACCAGTCCTCATTAGCAAAGGTGGCGTTATAACATATATATATATAATTTAATATTATCAAAAGACAGACGAACTGACTGACTTACTTACAATAAAAAAGAGCCGAAATGTCAAAATGACAAGTACACAAATTTCGAATACAGGAAAATATTAAGCTGTATCCCTACGGTCTATGGCTAATTTGTGACTAGTTATGTGGTACGAACCTCGAACAATAGAAGAAGTACAGCTCAATCACAGGTTGGCATTCAGAAAGGTTCAGTAATGATGCCAAAACTATATAGAGAGAGTCAATCAACAGCAAAAATTATGTGTGAAACAGTATAACAAGAGGTCAATTGGGCCTTAATGTCCATCTGGTTGAAATAGGTCTATTAAAGTGAATATTTGGCATTTAAGTACTTTTGACACAGGGTCATGCCTTCAACAAACTAGTTTCCCCAAGCTCTAAAATCCAATATATACCAAACCAAATCACTAGGCCTTCTAGTTAATTAAAGAAGATTTTTGAAATTTTTGTCAAATTTTCCCCCTTTTGGCCCCCTAAAGTGGTGCTCCCTGGGGGCCAAACCCCTTCATTTGAACAACTCTGACCTCCCTTCCTAAAAGGATGACTTCTACCAAGATTGGATGAAATTGGTCCAGTAGTTTTGGACAAGAAGTCAAAAATGTGAATAGTTATATATTTGCTATAGTGTTGAATTTTGACCCAAAAACGTGTAACCTTTTTTTGACCCAAACAGAGTCACGCCTCGAACAAACTTGTTTCTCCATGCCCTAAAGTTTCTACATCCCAAAACATTAAGCTCTAGGCCTTCTAGTTTATTTGAAGAATATTTTAAGGAGTTAAAAAGGTTTTGGCCAATCAGAAGCCAATATTGGAAGCACTGTCAGATACAATTTTGAAAAGGGACCATGCAAGGAAAACATCTGCATGAAGTTTTACAAAATTGTGACCAAGGGTTATTGACAAGAAGATAAAAAGGTCTCAACCAATCAGAAACCATGATGGCCATATTGGATAGAGTTTGGCAGCCTCAGGCACAAATCTGGAAAGGTACGATTGGAGGAACATCCACAACAAGATAAATGAATTAAGTGGACTATAGGAGGAATATCCACAGTAAGTTTTGTCATGGACGACTAAGATGTTTTTTCAGGGGACTAAAAATTGATTCCATGCAGGCCTAGACCAACAACTTTTGCAATTATATAACCTTTGTATGCAGTTTTAATAATCATGTATTCTTTGGTTAATCAATATTGATTTGATTATATTAAGGGCTTATTGTCCGATCAACAGCTAAGGTCATTTACGGACGTGCCAGTTTTACTGGTGGAGGAAACCG
>JAUMGZ010008080.1:0-10285 GCA_032359645.1 Pododesmus macrochisma | reverse complement strand
GTGATTCTCAGCAAAAATTTACATGTATAATTAATGAGGCCGATGTAAACAGACGACCAAAAACAATCTACTATATTATGTTAATTAAGATATTTAGAGAATCGGAAACGGCGCGGTAGTACATTTTAACACCATACCTATTAACTCACATCAAGTCAGCACTTTTTCAAATACCAAATTTTGACACGAAACTCTTACATCCTATGCGTTTAAACATCTAATGCCGAGTGCAGGGACCTTATTGACAACTACAATTACCATGAGTTTCATTGTAAAGAGACTCCATTTCATATATAAAGCAGTGTTTTTGTTTCTTTTTGTAAGTTTTACAAAGTAGGACTGACTATCAATAAAAAAAACCTCAGTCTTACCAAAAAATTATGAATATAAATTTTGTATTGCAGATTTGAAACCATTAAGGAACTTTTTGAACTTTGTTCATGAGACGGAAGAGATCACTGCTAAAAAAGATGTTCAGAAACACTTAGAAAGTTGCAAACATAAACATAAAAACTTTGCTGTGGTAAATCTTCAAGAAGTCGTAGACTCTTACCACATAAAGGAGGCAGATCTGATAGACGGTAGCTTGGATAAAGAAAATCTCCTTGAATTGGAATGGGAAGTGATGGGTGAAAATCGCAAACCTTTACCCAGGTGGATTAAAGGTGTGATTGTATTGTTTGTGGTCGCGACCACTGTCTTCAATGCTGTTTACTCAACTGAACTAGGTGGTTACCTCAGCATCGAACAGGCACAGGAGTTGGTGGTCTATTTAATGTTCAGTCTTGTTGTATATGGCTTTATTTTGACACCAGTAGCAGCAATCCTCCTTGGTTTACTGGATGAAAGATACTCAAATATGCTAAACATTGGTGAATAACTACATTTTAGATCTAATGAAGGAGTTGTGACATCGATAACTATTGCATCACATGCTTCCCTACAGATCATTTTGTGATCCATTACAGTCTTCATATTGAGTTAAATTACAGGTTACGATCGCCAAAAACTGTATGCTGTACAGTAGATTCCCTTCATTTTTTTATATGCTCATGATACAGAATGTATTTTGGTCTGTCCATTAACTTTCCTCATCTTAAAAATGTCTTTAATACTATAATTTTTAAAAAGATCAATTCTGGTGGCAGACTATTAAATCTTTCGTTAAAAATGTGTTTTAATATCAAATCTAGGTCATTATGACATATTTTTTCACCTTGGCAGCATATCGATTGAAAAACCATATCTTGCAGAATCATTAAACTTGGTAAGCAAGTACATGTACATCTTGGGATAAAGTTGTTTTGCATAACAAGATCACTGTTTCCTACAATTTGACCTTTGCAACAATAAAACCTTGTTTTGTTTTTCTGAAATTCTCTTTGTTAAGATAGAATGTCCTCAACATTGACTCATAAATCATAGACATAGTCTCTGGGTGACAACGAGTAGTGAACTAAACTTAGATCATAGTGACCTTTATTTGACTTTGGTAACTCACTAACAGTACATCCCCATCTTGTTCTACTAGTGCATTTGGGGATGACAGTGTGTTTGGACTATAATTTATAACTGTTCTTTCTATTTTGGTAGTTTATCAAAGAGAAAAGTGTGTTTAGATGATTTAACTTCATGTAGGATCATTAAACTAGCTTGGAAGGTCTTGGGAGGAGGTGTGTCACATATCATAACTAAGGTTGTGACTTATCTATTGATCTTTGTAAGCGCATCAAGGGAAAAAGCTAATTTGAACTGTTTGTTACTTACAATTCATGCAGGCTCCAGAAACCTGGTTTTGCTAGAACATCTTAGGATGACACTAGTGTGTGTCTGTTGCATTGACTTAAAACTTCATTTTCCCCATTATAGATATGGTCCTGTTGGACGAGATAATGAATGTATTATACTCCATTGGTGGAGATCTTGTTATGCGGAGTTGGTTTCTGTGTGAGTGACTACTGACCAGAGGTTTGTTGTGAAAGATGTCATTATAAAACTAAAATAAAAGTTACTGAAACATTCCTCTTTTCATTTCTTTTTAATGTTCAAAGAAATATAAAAAGTTTTGTAATATGATCAAATTATTTAATGTCATCCTAATTATGACATGTATTTCACTTAAGTGTAAAAGATTTGCACTTGAGTGAAAAAGTTGAACATTTATATCAAAACGGCTTGACACGCCTTATACATAAGAGGAGAGAAATATTTAATAAGTCAAGTACTTCTTGATTTTGATACTGTTACACTTTTGAGTGTCCAGAACAAAACTTCACTGCAATGTTGTCTTAATTAAAACTTACTACATATACATATATGGATGAATTGAGGAAGGTGTCATTTGTCAAATTAACATCTCAGTTTTTTTTAAAGGTTTGTTTGTTTGTTTATTGGGGTTTAGCGTCCCTTTAACCCATGTATAGGTCATATCGAGACGATGTCTGCTTGTGACGATGCACATTTATGGCAACTTTCATAGTGTTGTCTCACTGAAATATCACGCCGCCGACAAATTGACACTATACTTCACTCGATCACATTATCATGACAACGAGCAGTGTTTAAGAGGAATAAAAAAAACCTTCTTAACATTTTAAAAATGATAGCAATACTTAAATAATTACATCTTATGTTGATATTTTCAATTGATCATATTACATGCAAATTTTTAGTATTTAGTATAATGTCAATCACTTTTTAAAGTTTCCAAAAGGGAATTAATATTAAATCTTGTTTTATAAATAATATGTCCATTTAAACTTAAGCTAGAAATTACCTAGGAAAATGCTTCTTCATTACACAAATACATAAAGGTGCATAACTCCAGCAAGATGCTTGAACCCTAACATTTTCTTGAAGATTTAGCCCAACTTCTTACAAAGAATACAAAAATGAAACTGGATTGCATTTATGAATGCAGTAATAAACAAACTGTTACACAGTAACTTAGGCATGGCAGATTTATGCTCCAATTTTGTTTTTAAAAAAACTTATCTCTTAGCTGTCCTAATTATGATTTTATGTTATCAATCGGATATCTAGAACAGGTTTTCATGCTCAACTGGAACTGACAGATGAAAATATAATTTAATTAGTAAATGTTAACAAGACACTAATTGATCCTTAAAATCAATCTTTAGTTTCAAAGTTTGTATACTGAATGTTAATTTTACTATTTGCATCAAATGTACCTACAAACCAAATACATTTATCAATGGGTACATTTGAAATCACAAAGCTTTGTCATTTTCAAACTAAGTTCAAAAGCATGATCCCCATTTATAGCCTAAAGGTCATAGTTGAAATGAAGAAAAATAATAGAATAACTTGAGGTACCAAAAACATGCAATTGTTTGTTAATTGTGGTTTAATGCCCCTTCAACTCATGTCTAGGTCATATCGAGTCAGCAAAAAAACATGTAAGTCAATGTATTTATTGAATATAAACTTCATTGGGCTGAGTAAGCTTTATATAGCAGGCATACAATAGTAGTGTAAATATCAGGAAATTGAATAACTTGAAGTGAAATCAATGTTTGCACAGATTTTATTTACAAATGATTTTCAGCCTTTCAAAGAGTCAGAGAATTACAAAAGTAAGACTATAACCACTCTGATTCATGGACTACTGCATGTCAAGGTCTTGCGTTAATCTCAATTACAATGAAATGAAACAAAGCCCAGTTGACAAGTAGTATTGACATGGTCATGTTCAATAGCAAGAAATTGTGTCAAAGGGAAATAACTCTGTAAACTAAACACAATTCATGCACATCTGAAGATCAATTTATCGCTCTGTACAAATTTCAAGGAAATCGAACTAGGTCTTACAAAGGTATAAAAAGGTTTATGTTTTAAGTGTCAATGACCATACTCTTAAAATGGACTGCAATTTTGATTTTCCAAACCACAACATTTCATTTGTGCACAACTAGAAGGCACAAGGAGTTAAAACCTATGAAGGTCCCATGACTTTCCCTATTACTGTTGCTGAGAAGAAGTAAGATGGGAACAGCATTGCTTCATACACATCTGCATTTCAATGTCTTGGAGTGTGTCAAGTTCAAAGAACTCAGACAAGGCAAATGAAGGAGATTGAATAACTGACAGACTGGCGGACAAAAGACATTTATTTTTGTTCAACTTCATTTCTGAGGAGTATCAAACCTTCCCTAGTTACTGAGCCCATCATTTGAACAAATCTAAACCTCCTTCCCCTAAGGATGACATCAACCCAGTTTGGGTGGAAATGGTCAAGTAGTGATGGAAAAGAAGTCGGAAAAATGTTGAAAGTTAATATATTTGACATCGAAATGTGTAACCCATTTTCGACCCCTGGGTCATGCCAGGAACAAATTTGGTTCTCCATGCCCTAAAATTACTATAAACCAAAACATTTTAAAAGCTCTAGACCATCTATTTAATAAGATTTTTTGAAATTTTAACACAAAATTTCCTCTTTCAGACCCTCTAGTGGCACCCCCTGGGGGCTGAGCCCTATCATTTGAACAAGTCTGAATCCCCTTCCCCTAGGGATGCCTTCTTCGAAGTTTGGGATGAAATTAATCCAGTTGTTTTGGAAAAAGTCAAAAATGTGAAAAGTTAACATATTTGCTATATATATAGTGTTAAACTTTGACCCAAAATGTGCAACCTATTTTTGACCCAAGGGTCACGCCTTGAACAAACTTGGTTCTCCATGCCCAAAAATTACTACATACCAAAAGCATTTAGCTCTAGGCCTTCTAGTATATTAAAAGATTTTGAATTTTTTTTTTCTTCAAATTTTCCCCTTGGGGGGGGGCCGAGCCCATTCTTTTAAACAAATCTGTCACCCCTTTCCATAGGAATGACTTTTTACCAAGTTTGGATGAAATTGGTTCAGGTGATTTGACAAGAATTCAAAAATTAGAAAAGTTAACATATTTGCTAAAGTGTTGAACTTTGACCCCAAAACATGTAACTATTTTTTACCCTAAGGTCAAGCCTTGAACAAACTTGGCTATCCATGCCCTAAAGTTACTATATGTAACAAAACATTAAGCTCTAGGCCTTAGTTTTTTTAGAAGATTTTTGAAGTTTTGTCAATTTCCCCCCTTTTTGGCCCCCCGAGCCCCTTCATTTGAACAAATCTGAATCCCCTTCCCCTAGGGATACTTCCTACAAAGTTTGGATGAAATTGGTCCAGTGGTTTAGGGAGAAGAAGTCGAAAATGTGAAAAGTTTACAACAGACAGGATTTGTACGAGAAAAGTCCACCTTGGACCTTTAGTCCAGATGGTCTAAAAAGCGATAAATTTCTGTGTTGAAAGGTGATGTCACAACAGTAGAGATGTTATAGTGACATATGGTAACTTCCTTTTTATTGTTGGTGAATGGATCAAGTCAAAACCCAAGTTACTTTAGCATCAAGATTTTATTTGTGAAACATAATGAGATAATTCATGATCATATACAATGAGAATTTGTTGGATAAAGATACTTTACCATGCATTAACTTTAATTAATTAGAAGTGGTATTTGTGCTAGCAAGTCCAATTTATTTAGGTACTGTAATGACCAAAATCAAATTAATTTTCATGCAACATAATTCATAGTTATCACAAAGTTGTCGCACAAAATTAAAATTTTGTTTTCTTCATATATTACCGGTACATGCATCTTTATAATATTTTAATAGCTAGAATTTATTGTCTTGATTAACTACAAATGTACTTTAATTCTGAAACATTTAATGTAAATGTTTATTGTTCTACATTGCAAATGGCAACATGTGTAAAATATTGGTTTCTACAGAACAAAATGTTCACTGAATTAAATTAAGTTTACATAGTATTTTAAGTACCAGTATGTCTTAATATTCATATGCATGCTAATAGCAAAGGTATATAACTCATTGCAGCGGTTTATTTAAGAGTACTATTAGTTATTGTAGAAGCTGTGCTAGTCATTATAGCTAGTATGATTAGAAACTAAGAAATTATCTGAAGGAAAAGATAATGCTATTGAGGAAATATTATTACTAGCATTTTACTAGGGTCTTGTATTCTATACAGGATGCTTTACGTGTATATTCAACACCATGTAGTAAATATGAAAACTCACTGATACCAACAATTGTTATCTACATGTATATTAACACAGACTTGTATACTACACATACAAAATTGATATGAACAATTGTAGAAAAAGTGTTTAACATCAATGGACAATACAGCCAATACATTGTACAACACTATTGTGACCAGTATTGCATATCAATTTGTCTATTCACTTGATAGACATTCATTTTATATTGATTAAAATCAGCATACAAAACAAAAGAAGGTATATCTATTAAAGTTAATCAAAATTTTAGATGTTAGATAGTTTTTGAAATCTTTGCTTGTTGCTGTCAGTTTCAACTTAAAAATGTGCTGACTAGCTTAGTTTCATACTAGTTTTCTTGTAACAATGATATCATATAGCAATCTCAACACTCTACATCTATCTTTAATAGTATACAAAAACAAGAGTTTGGAGTTTTTTCTCTTGTAACTTTTTAATACTTACAGACTTCTGCCGCATAGGAATCTAAGTATAAATAAAAGGAATATTGTGCACCACTTTTGTACAGTAGATGGTCATGTAATTGTGGTTTTTAAGACTTTCATTTTTTACTAAATAGACTTTAATGATAGTGGTTGAATCCACCGGGGCTAAACATGGACCTAAGTCGCTATAAAATGATTGCAAGTTGAATAGTTAACCCCTCTCAACTATGACTCCTCCCACAACTACATTTCTACCAAGAAGGTTTGTAGGTATGCAGTTGTTGGAGGGGCAATAGTCCAAAAGGGCTTAATATTCAACTGGCAATCATTTTATAGTAACATAGGTCCATGTCTAGTCACTGGTTGGATTATGTTGACATGACAGTCTGGTGCCATCCTTAGTGAATCCATTGTTATTTATTAAGATTTCTGCTTTAAGGAGTCTTTAAAGACATCTACGATTTAATGTATACAGTATCAAGAAGATACTGATATTACAATGTTAACTGATTTACCCGTGGATTTTGACGATAGACAGTGCAATACATAGCTTTGGAAGAGTCTAAATGTGACTTAAGGAGTCGATGGGTTAACTAGATAATCTATATATATCATAATATTCACAATGGGAAATGCTATCTGAAAGATATTATTATATTTTATTCAAATATACATACAGGTTTGCTTAACCATAATTAGTTAACATGGAGTTGACATTAGTTATTATGGAGACAGTATAAACAAGTTTTAATTTGGCAGCAGTACAACAAACTACTACATGTATATATTCTATGCCCTTGCATAATCCTTACTAAGACTTAAGCATTTCAAATGTAAATGTTAAGCTTAAAAACACACATGGAGATATTGTTGTATACTGAATGACAGTTGTGGAGAAAATTCATTCAAATATCCAAAAAATTAATTCTGAAATATGCAACCTATCAATATTATTCAATAAGATAACTTTCTGAAACATTATGTTATAGTGTTTACATCAAAGATGTGTTGATAAATAACAATTACTAGCAGCCTACTACACCAATAATAATTTAATATCATTAAGAATGCATACCATTTAACTACTGATGCCTACATCTAGAACAGTAACCTTTCCAGCATAAAACCTATTCAAAAACATCATATATCATAAACTGAAAATAACTAAACTTGAAAGGAATTAATGCATTCATCTGATAACATCCTAAAATCTGTTAAGATGCACTGTTAAGAGCGGTTTTTTTAAATTGAAAAATAAGTGTTCATTGTGTGGCACTGTAAAATAATACGAGAATGAGGTAATGTTGTAAATAGATAAATAATGAAGGCAATAGATCTGAGATGTCAACTGTTTTCGAGTTGGAGGGATGAGTGATCAGAATAGCTCAACTAAGAAACTTGGGCGAGTTAAAAATCAATTAACAAGCATATTCAAGTCATGAAAACAGTTTGCATGCATA
Source organism: Pododesmus macrochisma (assembly GCA_032359645.1). NCBI lineage: Eukaryota > Metazoa > Mollusca > Bivalvia > Pectinida > Anomiidae > Pododesmus > Pododesmus macrochisma. Next base: position 2,293 of record JAUMGZ010008080.1, on the reverse strand, counting down.
ACTTGTGCCAAATTTGATCCCTGGTTATTAATCTTATCACCTATATCCTAAGGGTAAAATATTTCAAGATTCAAAGTGAAAACACATGAAAGAAAATTAGCTACAGATTTTACCTTCGAAACACAATTGATGTAGGACATTTGATTTATGAAATAATCCTAATATTTTACCAAAACAAGCCTATTTTGAACTTTGTCCACTGGTTGTGGCCCCATTCTTCATCACTTGGACAGAAGTATGGATAAATAATTACTTAGGGATATTTAATACAAAATTCATTAATACTGAGTCCACATTTATTTGAAGAGAATTTTTTTTTAATGTATTATAATTCTATTGTTAAGCTTTGGTACATGGGTATAGCTAAGCATACACCATGTATGTTCAATGACTCAACTTTGATAAGAAATCACCATACAGGTAGGATGCTCAATATGAATTTTCATTGACTTCTTTTTTTTTTAAATTGGATGAAATTGCTCTCTTAAAAGCTCCTTGTTTGCCTTGATCACAGTTTTAAAAGTGAACACACGACAGGTGGAGTTAGATGACTATAGTTTACCTTGATTTTCATGCCGGGGAGTTAATCGAAGCAACTTGAATTCAATATTATGCATACTTCTAAATTGGCTCATTGAAATTACATGCATCAAAAATCAGATCTAAACATTAATGTACATGTATGTTCATGAAGAGGATTTTCTTTCATTCTACTATGCGAGACATGTGTTGTATGAAAGTATTATCCCTGAGGTGGGGACAAATTTAATAGATGTATAAGCAATGAAAAAGGTGCATTGTATGTAGAAAGGTTAAATTTCATCATATTACAAACATGTTTAACAGATATACATTAAATGAACATTGCTGGTCATCAGAATAACTTAAATAACATGACTTCTCACAGAAGGAATACCTCAACAGTTTCAAAGTAAAACACAAGAGGCAATAATATTTGATATCACATAACATGTTCTAACTAATTCATTCCCTTGTACATCTATGATCGTAGATGCCTTTTTCTTGCACTTTGTTTGGCAGAGAAAACGATATCTCTTGCAATGTATACTATTCGGAGACAGTCATCTGCCTGTTATAGATAGGGCCTAGCACACCATCTAACAATAGTGGATATATTCATGTACGACAAGCAGCATCACACCGTCTATTTCTCTGTACGTGTTACTACTTGAACACAGATATTGAATTGAGCCCTGCCAAGAAAACCACAATACTCAAAGCCACATAAAGTATTGGTCACTGGTGACCGTAAGTGGCTATCATCTAATAGTCACGTCTTTGACAACATGGCAAGTCCTGGTCGGTCACCACTCACTCGATTTTGGAGCCACTTGGAGAACAACCGGTGACAAGAATGCAGCAGTAACCATTTACATTGTCCACAGAATAAAATGGTAACACTGTCACTTGTACGTGTTTGTCTTAGTTAACATTAGAGCTATGAAGTTTTCACACGTTTTCTTGGAGGTCCTAGAGGTGGACTTTGTTGACTTGCTAAAGCCCGAAACGCATCGGCAATTAAATGAGGATGACTTTCTATCAGAGTTTTCCAACCTGCAGTCTCCATTATATCTGTAGCATGACTGTAAATAAAAACGTGAAGAAATCATTAAATGACTAAATTATGTAACTAGTAAATTACTTATTACATAATTATATTACTACTGATTAACGGCACACAAACTCATGCATAGGTCATATGGTTCTTAGAGTTATGTTTGGTATACATATATACAACTAAGTAATATACAGACTGACTGTTGCACATGGGTTAATGAGATAAGGCCTTTAATATATCTGAAACATTTTTATCTCCAAGTTTAATTGCTAACTGTAAGCTCTCACTGTCAAACTAATATGGTGATATAGAAGATTCCTTTGTAAGAATTGTTTGTTTCTTGTGAAAATGATGTCGTTTCACTGATGATATTGGTATAGCTCTCTCTAGTATAAGAAACAGCATTCCAACACCAAATACATTATTCCCCATACTACATATATTAATAATTTAAATTGTATGTAAACATGAAAAGTCTATCAATGAAATCTATAGCATGTTTCTTCAATTGTTACCTAAGATCTATAGCATATATGTCTTCAACTGTTAGTAAATATGACCTACCTTTCAATAAAATGTATAGCAAATGTCATTTGAATGCAAAATTATCCAACGTTTTAATTGAATCTATAGCATGAAATTTATAGCATGTGTCAATTGAATGTATTAAAAGAATACCTACCTATTTATAAAATTTATAGCATGTGTCAATTG
>JAUMGZ010008069.1:0-10285 GCA_032359645.1 Pododesmus macrochisma | reverse complement strand
TATCCAATTTTAGTTCAATAGTGACTTTTTTTCGTACGACATCTGATATTCATTGCTGCGCATTGAACATGCGCACTCAAACTTTGGACGGCCTCCTTAAGATCGACATCTCGAGTAAGTTTCAACGAATAAATTTTGATAATTTAAAAAAAAAAATACTAGATATTTTATTAAGTTTTAGCCACAATGACAGTTTATCACGCAATCTATTTTCAATGAAAATACAAAATTATATTTATTAAGTAATGTACTAGTGTCTTGTGAATTTCTTACGCATTAATGATATCATAATTATAAGAATGTATTGTATATTTGTGAAACTGATATCTATCTACTCTGGTTCACTTACCGCTGAGTTAGCAATTTATTGTGCTTGAAGTCGCGGGTTCAACCCCAACCGCGTCAGTCCTAATTTAAGACGTTAAATTTAGTAATGTTATGAAAATGATGCGATGCATGTAGATTACGCAGCAAATATTTCAAATGTATTACTTACTTTGGTTGTCATAACCTCCTGGCATAATATTTATGTAGTCATAAATTTCTTTAAAAAAAATCCTCTATGTTGAAAGTTCCAACTAACTACCGGTCATATAATCTAAATAAGGTGTAAACTGTTTATAAATATATTTGTGAACAAGGTAGAATTATCTCAGTCATGGGTTGGTATACATACAGTACATGTACAATATCAAGTATGCAAGGCGACAACCCGCGAGTCATGAGAAAATATTGATATTATATTGAAGCTGATACAATTCTATCATTTACAAGTATGAAATTCTTTTCCAATTCATCTTGATCTATCTGTTTCTCTTGTATCCTTATTTTCATATAATATATATCTTGACTGTATATATTGCTTAAGTGCTTTGAACTGAACATTTGAAACATTTACTCATTAAACTTCTTGTTGACTCATGATAATATGATACATGTAAAACTTGAATGATTAACTCCGTGTCTTCTGTGTTTATTATACTACTGAAATTATGGTGATAATGAACACTTACAGTATTCTTCATCCTATTTTGTTTTCAACATTTTTAAAAATGATTGCATAAGAAAACTTATTGGATTTTGCCTCAAGGGCCTTTTTTAGGCGCCAGGATTTTAAAGTGTAATAAAACTGCCCTTGCAACTAAAATTAACTTATAGTAGACCTTGAGTCTAAACTGATCTTTAAAAGTGCTTTGGTTTATGTCCTGCGGAGGAGTGTAAAGTGCTTACACATTGTCGGCAATCATTCGCTCGCTTCAGTTCGTTGAGTTTTGCTAGCAACATGTTAATCTTCTTGCTACAGAGCCAAAATGGAAACGGAAAAACAATTCACGATGGTAATGATGTACAAAAACCACACTCCAACAATAATACATAATTGTTTTGCCAAACTTTAAAATGTGCGCGTAGTCAAAATAGGAAATTTAAACGTATTCATCTGGACACGTGTTTCTGACAAACCAGTCCTCATCAGCAAAGGTGAATGATAAACAAACAAGTACAATAGATATATCATTTCAAAACGTGCTTACACAAAGTTTTTAGCCGACGTGTACCAACAGTTCCAACAATAGATTCTAGTAACAACTTTAACTATATGAAATCGTGATTTTTGTATCGTGTCTTAATGTCACCCGAGGTGTGCTTTGCAATGACTTAGAGTTTCCTGTTTGCCTCACTTTAACCACGCGACCGATGGCGTACAAGAAAAACCAATTTTTTGACCAAAACAGACTGATTATGTCTATAAATATTTCCAAAAGTTGTCACTGTGTTCATGTTGATGGGAATCTGCTACTTTTATTCAATGCTTTTAGCGCAATTACCCATATTTTTTAGGTGTCCGAAATAGCAGATATATATATAAGGTGGCAGAATTGCTGACAATCTGTACGAAAGTCGACTTGAAATCGCAATAGATATCTTCACAGATTAAAACACGAATGTCAACGATTTAAAACATTAGATGAAGATATACCTTAGGTGGTCGAATATACCCTCCACCACTTTTTCAGCAACATAAAAAGAAAAAACCTGATTACATACCTTAAAAGACATAAGCTCTTACTCTTAGATATACCACAACAATGCAATCTCCTTTTAAGGTTAAATTACATGCAATTGCGTTGAATTCAATCACGATGACGGCGTACAGTCCACAAAGCATGTTTTATTTTTATCATATTTGCGCGAATGTCCTAATTTGTTGGAAGTCGTTTGCTTGATAATAACGTTTGAAAGTTAAGGACCCTTTTCTCATAACGGAAGTCATATAGATAACAATACACAGCATATACTGGTAAATTGATTACTTTTCAGACAATATTTCCACTTTGAAATACATTATATGAAACCGGAACTTCAAAATATAACATCTAACATTACATAGTTTCAAATATTGCTTACCTGAACAAGAAGCAAGACTTATAAAAAATAAGCATGCACTTCCATACAATACCAGTACAAAATTACAACCTGAAAGAAAATGTGTCTTCATGAATGTTTATATGAATAGTACAAATGTTCCAGAGAATTTAGATCATCCGGAAAGCGTAATAAAGACGACCATTTTATTGACAGGAATATTGTATCTGCAGTGTGTGTGTGTGTGTGTGTGTGTGTGTGGGTGGGTGGGTGAGTGGTTGAAGAAGAAGGTGCTTAAAAACAAAATTTGAAATAAATGAAAATGATAAAATACAAAATCATCAATCATTTTTATTAATGAACAGTACGCTTACACAATTTCATTTCATAAATAAAATCTGTAAAATCTATAATCTTGTACAAATATTGTATTACAATACTATACTTATAGGTATCTAGAATTCAAGCATTTCATATGGGCTGATATAACCTGTCTGCGTTGTATATTTTGCGAATCAGGGACGAGAGAAATATTTAAATCAGACAAGTTATAAGACCATGTAACCTGCCTCAAAATAACATATCAAATATGTTACACTGCAAATCCTTCTTTAAATAAATGTATATGTAATAGTCTTATATTTATATAAATAAATGAATATATAAATATATAAATGAATCAATAAAAATACATATTATTTAATAAATTAATTAATTAATTAATTAATTATTTAAATAAAATAATAAATCAATAATAAATAAATAAATAGATAAATAAATAAATAAATAAATAAATAAACTGCCATATGCATGTCAAATTAATGAAGTAGTATTTTTTTTTTCTAAAAAATCCGTTATTTATATAGAATAATAAGTTTAAAAACAATAATCGTGAAGACTGTTGAAATTCATAAAATACTTTTTCCAAAAGACGTCTCTGTTTTAAGTGTTTCGAAAAAGACAAATTCGTTACAATGGGAAGCCACATAATCGTACATAATGACGACATTGGTGTCAACGTGAATGTTTGTGACCTTCATATATACATGCATGAGGCTGGTCATACAGGGGGTCATGGCGAACTAAGCAACCCATCAGATATCGACATATGTAGTGCAGTGTGCAAACAACACTGTGTTAAGTAAAATAAGCCTTAAAAAAGAAGTGATACGTATCTACATCTCGTCGGTCATATTGTGGTATAATATGTTTAAATGTTGGCTATTCCCGTTAATGATATTTAATTTGCGTTGATTTTCCCTCTTTAGTTATCTAGGGAACTCGCTTATATATTATAATAGAATTGTGTATACATGTTTATCGTTTGTGTATATGGTTTATGTAATAGGGAGTATCTATCAGTACGTATAATATCTCCATGTCCGTGTAATAGCCTCAACTGTCCTTATATAACGACACTTTGGATGGTATTATAAATCTTATCGTGGGTCACGATATGTCAAGTTGTACATGTTTAAAGGCAGTCTTTTGAGTTTTGTTACAATATATTGAAAACTATTTCTATTAATAAATACGCAATTATCGGTACATACCTGTAAAAGTCTGCATGGCGCACTGTATTGCCAATGGGCGAGAAACATGAAGTGCACAAATAGGGCACCTCTATTTTAAGTTGTATTTTAACTTCCGTGTTGTGTAGCTTGCACAATAATAAGTAACGATTAGTTTGAACTATTTCTGTTACAGTTGACTAGTATTTGATGTCGTTAATAAATATTTAACGTGCATAACAAGCTAAACAAACATAAAGATTTATTGAAGACATACCTTATCACCGATATAATATACAATGCAGGTTCTCTTTGTGTGTTCGACGTTGATTGGTGTGTGTCATAAGAACCAAGATTGAAATCCTGTATCTAAATAAACTGGTAAAATCATGTATTCTACCCTGTTAAAACTGTTAATATTACAATTATCTTCATTTCGATGAGCTTCAATTTTTAAGAGGCTAGCAATGCGTTGTTTACAGCGATATTTGCAAACCTATTAGTTAAGGCAAATGCATTGTTACCCTGTGTTCCTTCAATGACAGTTTCTATGGTGAAATATGTATCTTGTTTTTTTTTATGGAAAGGGATGTTGTATACTGAATTGACATAGAAACATCGCGGCGCGTGACACATTTTACGCAAGAAACGCTTACCCCTTTGCGAACATCTGGTTTCGCTTTTTTTTAATAGAATTCGTGTTCTCTCCTTTTGTTGTTAATATTATAGTATTCTTGGTGTCCAACGTTTTCTTTGTCTTTGCCCTTTTCCATGAACTTGCGTCTTTTGAATATCGTCTTGGTTTGTTGTATTTACTTCTTCAACAAAAATGGATATTTGTTCCTGGGTATGTTAGTTGCTATTGACATGATCGTGTCAATCTAGTTTTGGCAGCCGTTTTCATTGTGAATTAAGTTTGTTTGTTTGTTTGTGTGTTTGTTTAATTAGGATTTAACGCAACTTCTTCACTATTTCATCGGTATCGTGACGAAAGACCAAAGGAGGAAAACCAAATAATAAGACAAGAAGAGAAGCGGCGACAGGAATGGGAAAACAAAGAATGAAGGACGAGCCTATGCAACGGCCTACTCTTCTATCAAACTTTGCATCGGGATCTTTATCGTGCCAGGGGGTTACAAAAAAAAGTCATGTACACTGGACAGCCAGCTAAGCGTCCGCTCCGAAGGACGTGCCGATATTTGTCTGGCCTCTGCCTTTCAACCTGTCTGACGTGGGCAACTCTCTTAGGAACATTAGCTCTGTCAGCATAGCTCTCCAGGTCATCGAGACGCTCAAACCTCTCTACAACGATAAGGTGGATTGTGAACTAAGACATACGGCAGTACCAGATTCTTTTGATTATAGACCATAATACTAAGGAAGAAGAACGCTACAACAAAGAAATAAACGAAGCATTATGACAAGTACGCGAAAAAAGGCGCGCATGTGCGTTACCATGTTCTACAGACGATAATATGTTATAATATTATTCAATATCAGATAATTTGGAAATTGGAAACTTCAAGTTGATTAATCTTTAACAAGGGGCGGGGTGAAATGTTGACACATGTATGTATTATGACTTAAAATGTAAACTAGAACTGAGTTCAAATAAAATATACTTTTAGAAAGAACCAAATCACAATTTGTCTGTGTGGTGCGGAGAATCACGCCAAGCATAGCATCAAAGCCACTACTCGTTCTGGCTATATCATAAGAGTAAACAAGTCTGCATGAAAGTATACAAAAGGGAAAACTGTAAATATTTATCAGAATCTTTATAAATACAAAAAATGCAACCTGAATCATGCCTCCGATAAATGTGATATTTATAAGAGGAAGGAACCAAATCTCTGTGTGAATTACCCCGTCACAATTCAGCTGCTGCAAATGTGACTAAACGCGTTCATTATGGGCCGACAGGAGCCGGTCCTTTCAGTTGTTTAGGTTTTGGATTTGATACTGCGTCGGCGTTGTTGTGGAGCTGAAAATTGTTTTCATCAGCAGTAATTTGTAATTCATAACAATTGTGTAAATAATTATCATGAAACAGTATCAGAACTGCAGTATTGTTTTTACATTTATAGAAGTTAGATTTTATAATAATTTGCATATCATGCAGACATACCACGAGCCTGACACGCATGTATGTACATAGATATACCTTTGCATTGACCTACCACAACGGGCGTGTTTACACATGACCACCGTGCGCTGTTTATATAAAAAGATATCTGGGACTGTTAACGTTGAACGAGTTGTTAGATTGGTTACTAGTGCCTCTCACAATTTTTATAATCCAATAACCTAAAGTTTTCAAATAGTCATTTAGAAAAATAGTTCTAATATAGTAATGGAAACTGTGCACCTCAGATTTTGGACAAGTTTAACGATTTTTTTTAATTAAACCAAACACATCATTCAACTACATTTTCACATTTTTATTTTCTGAGATTCATCAAGTATCTGTTGTCAGAACAATCATGATTTTAAGACAAATATAATGCACAGTGGTTTATTTTTTTAAACAAAAATTTACCTCGAAGAAGTCATCTACGACTACCTGCATTATTGGCAGTGTTCTGGTGAAACTCAAGTAACAAGTGTTTGTTATTGCTTTATAATTAAAACACGTGAGTGCAATCTTCAGTAATCTAACCAAGACAATACATAGCCAAAACGTAAGCACATTGGCATGATTTGTTGAAATAAATTTCAATTTTAAAAACAACCACTTCACCATGGAAGTGCATTATGCACGATTTACTATATTTTATATAAACAACTGTTTTTCGGCCAAATTTGACGCTTGCGTCAATAAGTTTCTTGTTTGAACATATATCGTTATGTTTTGTTCTTCTGTTCAATCAGGTATTTATGTGTATGTTCGTGTAGTCAATAATCATGGTCAAAGAGGGGTAACTCTGTCAGCCTTGTAACAGTATTGTGGCAATTTGACTTACAGCTACATATTAGACAACTTTCATGTTGATATTATGTACTGTGTGTCAGTCCTCTAAGTAAATTATAAACATATAATTATGTTTAATAAGTGAATATATGTTGAAAATATAAGACATTTTTATGTAAAAAAAAGCCCTTTAATTATGGTTACAAATGGACGAAGAACATGTTTTTTAACAAACAAAAAAAAACTAAGTTTTGAGCATTTGTAATCAAACATTGTTGTTTGATATTGACAGAACAATCTGACTAAAACCAGATCTACTTTGCTCCCGGGACGTCGCTAGGTAGATCTGAGGAACACCAATTGTTAAGGTCGTTTGCGTGACCTTTCAAAGCAGCCAATCAGCGAAGCGCCTACAGAATCGTCGGTGTGTTTTGAGAAATTTGGCGCCAACATATATATAACGTTATTATCATTATGACGTCATCTTTTGAAGTGTACATTGTACGTCGTTTTGGATGTGATTCGCGATTACTTGACAACCACTTTACACTATGGCTGCGCTTCAAAACTAGGAATCTTGTTTATATGGTTAGACTGGCTTAAGAACGGATACAAATGGTCCCCACAGAGTGTACTGTAGATGTAACATTTATATACAGTGTGGGTTTACGTTCATTCAAAAAGAATTGTGCATCGCTTCGTCGGTAAGCAAGGTAGCCATTTGGACGGTCAATCCCAACGATCGCATAGAATGTTTTGATTGGTCCGAATATCTCATAAATATTCAAAATTATTCACGGCAACGATCTTAACAATTGGTGTTCCTTAGATCTACCCTGCGATGCGATTTCCAAATAATGGGAGCAGCGTAGATCTTTTTTTAATCAGATTGCGCCACGAAATTATATTTAAAAACTAGGTGCTCGAGTTATATTATGGTAACATCTAAACATATAAGGATCTCGGCTTATTCTCGGTCTCCGCAATACTAATAACGTAAATTAACAATATACATGAATGCTAAATACACAGATACTAGTTGTAAACTGTAGCTAAGCCTGTCAAAGCGTGTGGGATATTTCTACTAGTGTTATTTATATTGTGTTTATTTACTATTTAGTTATTTAGAAAAAAGTATATGCAATATAGCTGTACCTATGAAACGACACTTTGGACCTGTACTTACGTGGATGCATAGGCATTAATAAATCTTATGTTGACATCTACATGTCCACGTATGTATAGACCACAGCTGTCCTTATGTAAGTGATTGTATAACGACTCGCAGACCGAGCATATGGATTAGACTGGTTTTGACCTCTGTAGATTGAATCGCCTCAGTGATCTTGATTTCAAGATAGTCTACGTTATATGCAGTACTGTATATGTATTTATATTTTGGACACTATAATAAACTTCTATTAGTTATATTCAAGTCTTGTTGTGTTTTGTTACAATACATGTATATTGTATGTAGGCAGGGGTCAAGTTAGTGTTATCCGTGTTTGGTGTGCGTGTTGGTCAGAACAGCTTGGACGACGGAGCTCGTCAAACGTATTGTAGATTATAGAAGTAAGCAATAATCCTTTTGAAAATATGTAGAAAAACACAGCTTCTCTTATTTTTGTTGGGTTTTGGCCTCTACCCCTCCCTATCTACAATATGAACTTAATCTAAATAAAACAAAGCATATGCTTTTTTTCTTATATTAAATGAAATCAAGATAACACATAATTAGCATGCTCAATCAAAATTTAATTTCATTGAAAGTAACCGATTTTAATTTGTCAAACTGCAGTTGTTTCTTTGGAAAATGCATCTCTATCTTTGTAGGGAAGGACCTGTTATTAAAACGAAAACAAGTAAAACTAATTGCAAAACATTCTTGTGGAGCAGGAAGCGCTTACGATTTCACGAGCACCTGGTTTCCCTTCTAGTTTTATAATAGAAGTTCGTGATGTTTCCATTTTTAGTTAATAAATGTATATTTTGGTTCATTTTCTGTGTGCGTCCAACGTTTTCTTATTGTTTGCCAATGTCCATGGACTAACGGCTTTAGAATATCGTTTTGGTTTTTTCGATTTACTATTTTTTTCATATTGTTAATCGATTTGTTAAACTTTACACGCTAACCAAACACATTGAAATTTAACATTTCGCTATCAGAAGTAAATTTACTTAATTATCTTAAGTGTATTCTAATAAAACAAATTTGAAAACTAAGACTGACCACTATTATTTATAAATAAGCTTAATAAAATGACATTTATCAAAATCCTAATAAACATACAAAGTTTGAAATAATATAACCATGACTACCATATGTGCCTCATCATGCAACCAGATGGAAAGATTTACAAAAACGTAGTTTTTCGTGTGATGCTTCTCAAATATATTAGTGAAATCACAAAAAATAGTTATACCATCGATCGAAATTAATTATCCTCGGCCAGGAAGATATGGAGGATAGTGAGGACATTTAGGTGGGCATCCTATTCTGCCCCACCTACTGTATCTAGTTAGATGACGGCTGGATGCTTAAAAAAGTAAAGAACAATAAATATGCATTTAAAAATAGCAGAAATTTAAAAGATAAATTAAGATGCTATATGTCAAAAAAAAGAACAATTATTGTTCCTACCTTTTCTTATTCAATGTGACTGTTCTTTATCAATATCATATATTCTATTTACCTCCCTAACTCTAGTTTTAAAGGAAAATGTGTCTAATTTTTTTAATATATGAAAAATTGCATTTTCTTTCTTTTCACTTTTTCGTAAAGGCTCTTATTGTTTTGGTTTTTTATATATCCATTTTTTCTTTTTTTCAAATTATTTAACATGATACTATACCAGATATTGGTTTTTACTATAAAAACCAAAGATTTTATAGAATGACATCTGTAACGCATGCACATTTTAGAAAATGACCATAATGTTTGTTACAAGTGCAAATTAACACGTTCATGTACAGACTGTTACATATATTATAGTTCGATAACTAAACAGTCTCCTACCAGATCTTCTATTCCTTTTTGAGTCTCTTATCTTCTGATATCCGTAAGACTCGATTTGCTTCATTTCTGCTTGCGAGACATCACGGTATATCTATAAATAATTACATTGATATATTTAACCTAGAGCCAACTATGATACGTTCCATAGATAAACAGCGAATTGTTTGTTTAATTAGGGCTTAATGTCACTTCAAGCAGTCATTCTATCAATAGTCAGTCAGTCCGTACGTCTGTCTGTCTTTGATAATATATAATTAATATATTTATATAACAAAAAAGGAAGGGGAGGGGGTTTACTCCTCGTCGCCCTATCTTTACCGCTCTGATTTGATGTTAAATTTGCTTCTTGTATTCTTCTCCTTTAAATTGGTTTTTCTCCTTTGCTCTTTCGTCACCATATCTTGTGAATTTTCTTATGGTGACTCTTGACTCTTGCTCCTTTTTAATTGGTGGATAAGGTTACCATACACCGGAATGACACGG
>JAUMGZ010008058.1:0-10286 GCA_032359645.1 Pododesmus macrochisma | reverse complement strand
TCTGAATGTAAATCAATATGTAGAATATGCCACTACAATATGTTACCTGACTAAGTGTACAGTTATGTTATGTATTCAGCGTTGCTTACTACCTTTTTCGTGGTTGGTATAGCCTTATTAACCCCACTGACCTATTGAACTCTCTTCGGTCAATATCAAACAACAATATGTATGTTAAATAAGGAGATGAAAGCTGAATTCGTTGAACTTTGATCTCAAAATGTATCTTTTCAAATGTTGGTAACCATAGTGATAAACACTTTCATGTTTAACATTTTTCTTTGCTACCACAGCTTAATGAAGTTAAGTTTATTAATACGTATTTATGTTTTAATAAATAATTTTAAATGTACAGTTAATTATTGGCTACATTCAAAGACACTTTAATAATGACATAAAGTGACTTTCTAAAGATGTTGAATGTTTAGTGTGCAGTTGTATTTAAGCTTTGATTTTGAAAACAGAAGTTTTGTTAAGGACAAAATTTATTTTGTTTTCTTCTCTTCTGTTATAACTTATTCAATAAACATAAAATATTGAAATATAATGCTGTTGAAATAGGTTGTTGTTTTGAAAATCATTTGTATAAAGACCAATTTATTATTTTCAGTATATGTTAGTTAAGATGATACAAATATGTCAAACAAATACAAGTCTTCACTATAACTCACCCTGCTAAACAGAAGAAAGCACCTCTTTCATTTAAAAGTTTCCATATCAGTTCCTCCTTTTCCTTGATTTTGTGTTGAACATATATTTTGTCTTCCTGGAAAAGAAATGATAGAGCAGTGTTAAAAGTCACTTAATGCCTATTAATTTTGCATCACCTCACCATTAATTTGTTATAAGAATGTCTCAAGTCATTCCTGTGGAAGCTGGTCTCAGATATTTATGTGCCTTTTTAAATGTAATTTTATGTCTTTTGGTGTTTTCCTGGGTCATTAGTGTCTCTGATTAAGATGTCATCCTTCCCAAAAATATAAACTCTTTAACTTCACTTAAGATATGGATATCAGCAAAAAATAAATAAATTAATTAAGCAATTGTGTGTGATCTTGATAGGTCATATTAAACTATAAATGTATGGTAGACAGACATGTAGGGTTGATTTATTTAACAGATTGAAATCAGTTTGTGACATTCTTTTGACACTTTTACTTTTTTTAAAGTAAATTCTTTTGTCAAAGTCCCAACTATTTATATTTTCCATGTATAAATAAATCTTAAAAAGAAAGTCCAATGATCCTATATCCTCTATAGGACTTTCAAGATGGCCTCAAGGTCTGCCATTTTGGATTTTTTATTCTAAAATATTTCATGGGTACACAGCAAGAAGTCTGCACATAGCAAATATTTTAAAATTCCACATCATATGCTGTGAACATCATAAACAAAAGATGAATTTTAAATATACAGTACCTGGTCCCTGGAGAATGCTGTAAATAACTTCAGTAATCCTTTTCGTTCAAGAGTGTTCCATTCTTTCTCACAGAAGAAATCTTTTCCACTGTTTCGACATCCAAAGAACAAAACATTGCCTAGTAAACAATAAACATTATTATCTAAATCAGCAGGTACTTGGCATTTATTTAAAAAGGCAATGTAGTTCAATTTCCAAGTGCTAAGTACAAAACCAACAGTTACTGTAATTTACTAGTCACAGAGAATTCTGGTATTTTACTGTAGATTTTTAACATTAACTAATTATCTTGGCTTGAAATTTTTATGTATAAATAAGTTTTTTAGGATGGTTTCCTCCCTATATCCACCTTGTCTAATTAGAACTTCTGTAATGTTTACTTACCTCCCTTGTTCTGACCTGATTGACTTACCTCCCTTGTTTTGTGATGTTCTTTCCTGTATGAAGCTTCTGAAAGGTGCAACACCCGTCCCTGTAAATCAATGATATGTAAATATCTGGGTTTAAGGCGAATACAAATTTTAATTAATTAATATAATTTGAAATATATTCAAATGTGTCTTTAACAAACAATATAAATTACATTTTTGTATAAATTATAAAGATTCAAAATGCTAAAGATGAACAACTTCATTATCAACCCTATAAAGTCACTTTACAATGATGTCTTCTACAAATATAAGAACATGCTGGTTGAAAATATTATGCAATCACATCTAAGTAGTGGACTCACTCCTATTTTAACCTTTTATGCGTTACATTAGACATAACATATAAATCATGTTATATAAAACCTTATTGTCATTCTTTTTATACACAAAATGAAATTCTATCAATATCAAATGAGAGACAAGACAGTTTACAAAATTCTAAAACAAATTACAGTCTAACCTGGCTAAAAAGACCACCCAAGAGACCTGAAAAAGTGGTCTGTATATGGAGGTGGTCTTTATATACAGGTAAAAATAAGTGTAATTAGACTTTAAGGGATCTGATTTTAGTGGTCTTTATGTACAGATGGTCTCTTTATAGAGGTGGTCACTAGAGCAGGTTGCACTGTATTGTAAACAGTAGCTACGAAATTGTATAAGTTAAAAGAAAACATAAATATGTGAGATGTAGATAGTTGTGTACCTGGCCCCACCATAATGATCGAAACCTCTGGGTCCTTTGGCATATTGATGGTTCCTTTTTTTACCCATATTGGTATAGAATGTGTATCACTGGGATCTAGATTAGCCAGCCACGTTGAACAAACTCCTTGTCTTGGATGGAACAACTTTGTCTTGTAAGTAACAACAGCCATGAGAATTTGTATCTCCTCCGGATGTGCCTGATAGAGATAGCAACACAACAAATGAATTTTGTTAAGACACTTCATGCAAGAAAACCTTTATAAGTGAGCAGTAGTAATGTAAGATCAATTAAAATCTTACACAATTTGTGATGTTCATCCAACAGCTTGAGTTTTTGAATATGTTTCTGTAATCAAGGATTAGGTTTTAGAATTTCACACAAGAATAATTTCTTTTATTGTTTTATTGACATTGAAAAAAACTGTTTTTCTGACATATGAATTTAATACTTCTCATTTACTGACAGATAATTAATGCCAAAGGATTAGCTCTATCTAATTTAACCTTTTTCAGGTCAAAGAAATTTTTTTCTGAGTTTATATCTTTTTTCTAACTGTTGATCTTACTCTTAAATTCGTTTTTTTTGCAGAGGAACAATTTCCTTTTTGCCTTGTATTGTTAATAACACTAAAACTATCATTGTTATTGAGAGAAACCGGATTACATTGAATCATTGTCATAATTAGATTCTATTTACCTGCATTCACATTGCGAAGAGGTTACTTGTGAATTAATTGTTTGTTTGTTTTATTGGGTTTAACATCCCTTCAACTCATGTTCAGGTCAAATGGAGACAGTGTCTGCTTGTAACAGTGCACACTTAATAGTGCCGTCTCATTGAAATATCATGCTGCAGACATATTGACATGATACTTCACTTTGTCACATTATCCTGGCACTGACCTAATTACCAGTCCTTCTCCAAACCAGAAACGCTGAATGCTTTAATAGCAGGTAGTGAGAGGTTTGCCTAATTTTAACGTCTTACCATGTCTGACACGACTGGACATCGAACCCAAGCCTTCCCACTTGTGAAGTGTTAGCTTCACTGTTGAGCTACATGTATGATGGCAAGTAGTCATGAACAAAAATGCAGGCATTAACGGAAAAAGCTTCCTAGTATTGTCAACATTGTACTGCCAATATATGAGATGTTATCAAATCAAGTCATCTTAATATATACAGAATTCATACATCTCAACTTACACACAGAGAGGATGCAATAGAAAAAGCTCTTGGTTGCAGTGGTGGGATGATATCAAACAGGAACTCAAATGGTATTATTGTGCTGGTATGGTTAAAATCCTGAAGTGTCTGGAAAAGAAAATATTGTCCTTAAAATTTCTGGTCTTATGCTGATCATACTAGTGAAAAAAACAGTGAAATAGATATAAATATGAAAGAACTTCACATTTTATCTTCATTGATTAAAATACATGTCTTACAATAAGTGAAAACTAGGGGTGTAACAATACATCAAACTATCAATGCATCTTAATAGTATACTCTCCAATAGTACTATTGCAGTAGCAAAGAGGCAATCAAATAACAATTGCAATGGTGTATAAGACTATATCATATTGGGAAAGTCTCAATAGTTCAAATTTTCACTGAAACCTAAAATCATATGTACATGTTAGCTCATTTTACAAGAAACCACCTTCATGAATACTGTCTAAAGATGGCTTTTGAATCTATATAATATAGTGATAATTTAAAAAATACCGAACTAATACTTAAATCTAACAAAACTGACCAGAACATTGATTAGAAATTTGGAACATTTCTATAGGGTTTTTAGATAGCAATAACTATCGCAATACTATTACAATGGTGACCCACAATAGTACCAGTAATAGTTTTGCAATATTTATTCTCTTAATAGCAATAAGTATTGAAGTACATGTAGTATGTAACAATTTTGCCTTAATAGTCACCTCTAGTGAAAACTACAAAACTTTTCATAGGATTAGCATTTCCTATTAAAAATATGTCACACATTGTGATTTCTCCATGTCAACAAAAAACTTTCAACAAAGTAAAATAAGACACAACACCAATAAGTGTTATAGGAAAAAAGGATGTATAACCATGGGCATGTAATGTAATACTTTTGTATGCACAGTCAAATTCACATATAGATGACACACGACTGTACACTGTTTTACATTTCTTTATACTGCGACAATGTCATTCATCTCGACCGAATATTGCATGTATGTACCATCTCACAGACACTGCTGCTTAAGAGCTCTATAATAGATTTGAAATCATGTGATGATGGGCCGGGATACCCATAGGGGGTCACCATATCATAGCTCTTAATCAATGACAAAACTGCATTCTGTAATATTCATAGGTGATTAACATATCAAATATTTACCTCTAGAATTGTTCTTTTGACTCTGTTACAATAAGTAAACAATTCTTCCTGCAAAGAGAGGGTTAACAAAATTACATTTTATTGATGTCAATGTGAAATATACAGGAATCCAACCTAACACTAAAAACAATTCAATTGATATCTTTATATCCAGATAAACAACTTTAAAGATATATAAACAGGTATTGGACAATGTACGTTCTAAATACATCACATACATTAGGCACTAGGCACTACCACGTGCACATAGTGAATAGTATGCATGCTTAAATCTTAGAAACAAGTCATATTAAAGACTACATATTATACAAAGACGTAATATTGAAGAAATATCTGGCCTTATGTATATCATATTCAGATATTAATATCTTTCAATAAAACTGCAATTTCGATAGGGTGCTTCCTTTCCCAATAAGAAACCAACTAAACAATATTTGTTTGGATCCAACATAACCAAATACATTGCAAAGAAGAAAGCTCTAGAAAATATATTTCAATATTAAGCTACACTGACATTGACCATACTGATGTAATCAAAATTCAATAGATTTCTTCCTTTTCTTATAGAGAAGCACGATACACTGTACTTAATATGGAACCAGAGAAATTGGGCAGACACAACCTTCAGAACTTATTCAATTTAAAAGAAAAATGCCAGTGACCCTGACCTTCATCCTTCTCCAAAATCAATAGACAACTTCCTCTCTTATCAGGGAAACAACGTTCCAAGTCAAGCTCAAATCCTACCAAAGAAATCAAATGTGTTGTATGGAAACAAGAACATTTGTCTACACTTGGTAACAGTGACCTTGACATTAGACTTACATAACCCAAAATCAAAAGGGTTCTTCCTTTCTTGATGTAAAAGCAAGTTACAAAATTTAGTTAGAATCTGTTAATCTACAGAACATAATATTGTACAGAAAATACCTCACAAATATAATATTCTGTTTTCAGTAACGACCTTGACTTTCAATCCACACAACCCAACTAAATACACTAAAAAGAAATCCACTTATAAAGATTGTTTAATATTCAATAAATGTAACTAGTGAAGAGACCAGAAACAGATTTGTATCTTCAATACCAGGTCTGTGTCAGAAGTGATTATATTTTGGTGGTTAAAAATTGACAATATTATGGACAATGAATGTAATAGTGTAACTATAAACATGAGTTGGTTCATTTTAGACTTAATACAAACCTGTCCCTCTGCTGAGCAGAACTCTTCCAGTTTCTCTTTTTCAAGTTCATTTGTAGCGAAGCGTGACAGTTGTTCAAAGAAAGATCTACGTGGCACACTGTTGATATCTAGGTAGTGTTGTAACAGGTAGTGTATAGAGCAGACAGGGGGTAACATACTGGGTACTGGTATATCTGTAACAAATTAACAAAGTTGTTTTGGTGAAAATGAAAACAAATGTCTCCCCTTCACCTGGGTACTTATATATCTGTAACAAATTTAACAAAAATTAAAGTTGTTTTAGTGAAAACTTAAACAAATGTCACCCCTATACCCCCAATTTAGTTGAAGTTATACCTTGATCATAATTTAATGCAAAACCGAAATCACATTTAACTATGTTACTTTACAAGAATTACGTTTATGTTGAATACCATTGACTTCATTAATCATGATAAATGTTCAAATGTTTCATCCACAGATTCCAAACAGGTACAAACTTGTTTTCCAAAGGATTAATTTTGTATGACCATGACCTAGTTTGTGAAGGTGACCTTGCTTTGATACAGGACACTCCACCTTTACGTGGTTGATATATATGCTCAAAGTTTTATCCATATATCTCAAATAGGTACAAAGTTATGCTCCGGACAAGGATTTACTGGAAAAGAAGAACAAGAGCCCTTGACCTAGTTTATGAAGGTTAGAGTGACTTTGCTTTGATGCAAAACACTCTGCCATTATGTGGTTGATATATGGGGAAAATTTAATCAAATTTCAAAAACCTTCTTTTAAACTAGAAGGCCTTGTGTATTATGTTTTGGTATGAAGTAGCTTTTGGGCATGGAGAAACATCAAGGCATGACCCTGGGTTCAAATAATATTCAAATGCCAAACATTTCAAAAATCTTCTTATAAACAAGATGGCCTAGAGCTTAATGCTTCAAGGTTAAATCGGGCAGGAGCAATGATCTCTTCTATATCTGATAAAGTAATGTGAGATATAAACATTTAAGATATTTTATCTTCTATATACACTGTACATTTATATATCTCATGACAAAAAGCATAATCATATCAAATATAGATCAACTGTGTGTTGTTACTTATTAGTCTCTTATGTTTTGAATAATTTACTGAATCTACTTTCTGAAAGTGAAATTCTCCACAAAGTATAAATTTTAACTTTAAAATTAATAATAACTTCAATAACATTAAATCATTGACAGCAAGTACTTTTAAAAACATCAGCTGAGATGATAAGGGCACATTCACATATAAAGGCAGAAAATAGTTTGAATTGTTTTAGCTATATAAATTATTATGCATGTAAAATAATATATAAATAATATCATTATTGTACACATACAGTCTAATTCGAAATATCTTGGATTATAACTGATAAATTCCCCTTTGGTAACTTAAGCTTGTCTGATTTATTTGGTCCTCTGTTTTTCTCACCTGGATCATTCTGTGTCAGTGTGAAGTGTAAATTAAGATCAAGACCCATATGTGATGCAAATTCCTTCACAGATTGTTGAGAGTTCTGTGGTGCTATCATAACCACATCACCGGGACTGAAGCTGAAGACAAAGTTTGTAAAATGAAGAAAATTATATTTTAACAATATAAATATTTATAGTGTCATCTTATAACTTGAGTTAAAACACATAAAATGTGAAAGGTTTTTAATGATTCAAGTTCTAAGGGTCTAGTGTGATTTAATATTGGTTGGAATGCCAATACATTTAGTTCACATATTTATTCTTATTTATTCAGGGTTCAAAATTAATACTGATTTATTTTATATTTTTGAAATACATGTATTTGGCACTAAGGGCTGTTCCATAATTAACCGTACGGGAAGGGTGGGCGGCACCTGTAATAAATATATTATGAGTGGTGGGGTTAATAAATATCTGCTTTCTATTCAAAATATTAAATCAGTTTTCATATTTTATGGGTGGTGGGGCCTCTGCAGGTGAACACTATAGATTAACATGACACCAAAACAAAACTCAGTGTGGTAGCTCAGTAGTATAGTGTTTGCTTTGTGTTCTGGTAGGTTTACGTATAGTAGGAGTTGTTCAATCTCCAGCTGCATCAAACAAAAGATGTTAAAATTATGTGATCTTCTCACTACCTGCTAAGCACTCAGCACTTCTCAGTAGGAGAAGGAGTGGTTGGTTTGTTGTCAGGATAATGTGACTGACTGAAGTATCGTGTTAATATGTCAGTGTGCACTGTCACAAGCAGCCACCATCTCAATGATGACGAGTTAGAAGGATGTTAAACCCCAATTAATTTAACAAACAAAAATGTGTAATATCTATTATTATGCTTTCTGTAAGAATTCTACTATATAGTCAGTTATTATATATTTCCGCATAGTTTTATAAAGGAATATGCAGGGAAGACAGACTAAGCGAAAAAGTCAATCATGCTGCTGACTAGACTATGCCGTTTTCACGCGAGATGGGCGGAGACTTTAGGTGACGTCATTCAACGTCATTTGCAGCGTTTCACTACAACTGTCATTTCTATTTTATCAGTGTGAAACAAGAATGTAACAGTTTTATATTTTCTTCTATACGAGGAGACAGTCAGCATAATAATAACAATAGAGTTATGTTTTGCAGTTACTATGCTAAAATAGTTGACAGTGATGAGACATAGTTTACTCCCCTTTGGGTTGTGAACTAATTCCAACACTGTCAACTATTTTGGCATAGTAACTGCAAAACACAACTCTATTATATAAATACACATATGGATGATATTCTAGCATACAACAAAGCAACATATGTTAGTACCTTCTTGATGACATATTAACATTTCTACTTGCTGCAATCTTTGGTGGTAAGTCATGAAATATACCTTATATTGGATCCTTTAATATCAAGCTTGACTAGGCGGACATCTTGGAAATGATCACTGGCTGTCACTCTTTCATTGGATATTAGTTTTGCATAAAATATATCATCTTGATCATTTGAAGCTCGGAAATTAGACAGATCAGGGACGTCCTGGGAATCCTTGAGTAGTGTTGTTTTGTATCTAGGAGGTAGTCTAATAAGAGACAATATAAACAACAAATGTTCACCTCAAATTTCTATTTAAAAAGTAATGTTTATTAATTTTATAATGTAAATGCTTAGCTAATCTGTTTTCTCTCAAAGGGGCTTTCAGTAATATGGTACCATGGTGCTGTATTTTGACCCATGGTGCTATATTTTTCAAATGTCATCATGCTTTATAGGTGCAATGATGCTATAGTTTTGATGGCATTGTCCTATAATTTTGTATTTACCAGTTCAATTATTCTATACAAATTGTGTAGGACGAATTAACACTGAGTTTTCTATAAATACTATAATTACAACTTCATAACTGTAACCTGAAATTGTGTTCAACAAGGATTTCGGTAACTTACAGAACATCTTTGTGGATGATTTCTTTACCAGGTGGTAAGGGGTAGTACTGTAGAACTTTCTCCCACAGAGAGGACAACCAAGGGTAGACAACTGCATCAGGTCTGGTGGCACATACAAATAAAGAAATGTCATTGTACAAGTCATTCATGTATACTAACTGTGATTATGGTTACTACCGGTATTGTACAAAATATTACTTTGTATTTTAAATAAATATATAAAATTCAGGTAGCATGTTATTTTCAAAAATATCATGTAGAATTATACTTGGTGAATCATTTTTCAATTTTAAACACATAAACCTTCAGATGTTATAATATGTTCTGCAGCTTGATTGAATCAGATAAATGATGTAACGGTAACAATGCATGTAAAACCATTTTGTATAATAATTTTCACTTCACATTTAAATTGGATCTTACATTATTTGCTGGTAATTATATCTATAATTTTATTAAAATACAAAATATAGATTAATATATGTACATTACAAAATTTTGTAAGTTTCTCATACACATCAGGCAGTAGACAGACTTTACCAACATCCAACATGTGGTTTTAGTTCTCAAATTTAACACAATATCTGCCAACTATTGTGTTTACTATAGGGTAACAATAACAGTCTGCCATGTTAGGCACTAGTCCAATGCCTGTGACCAGTAAATGTTTGTTCAGACTATTGAAATTTCTTAAATTCTGCTATATATTGTATAATAGAATATATAATGTT
>JAUMGZ010008047.1:0-10287 GCA_032359645.1 Pododesmus macrochisma | reverse complement strand
CAAATTCCAGGATGACGCAATCAAGACATATTTAATAATCAAGAAAAATTTAATATCCAGTAGATAAGCGCCTGTGATCACTGCGTGTGTCACCATATTGTTTTGGTTTTCGGAGGTCTGGTCACGAAGGTCGTAAAGGTTACGTCATGTAATTATGCAAAATAGCATTTTATTGGAATGTATGCCGTACGACATAAGTACATTTTTAAATCTTTATATTTACAGCTTTCTGTTTGTAGAAACTTGTAAAATTTTGTATCAGCGGAAAGTTTAAATAACAGTTACTTATTCTATCCAGGAAAAAGAAGTATTTGCGTTTGGTTTTTGTTATAATAGAGAAAGTGCGATTACCACGTCATATATATCTTTAAAAAATAAAAAATAGTTGAAAGCATTTATTCGTTATGGGATAGGCTTTTTTATGCGAAGTTGAACCCCTCCCCAACTCATAACGTGATAATTTGGCAAGTAAAGTACAAAAAGACCAATTACGACAAGATAGGATCAACATAAAACAGAAAATACAGTGGTGATTTTCGACAAAGTATGATAATATGTCTTTTTTTATGGTGTCCCGTTGTCCTAATTGACTCCTTGACTTAAACGAGGAGCGAAAACACGATGGCAAACGTATGTTGAATTTCCAATTGTAGTATGCCAACGTACTTCAAAATTCAAAATTTTATGAAATCGCCCGTAAGTCATTTTTAAAACCACGAAAAGTATCCCTAAAGCCTATACGCGGGTAATCTCCGCAGATTAATTTTACTCTAACATCATTCATTTTAAATTCCTTTGTAAGTTGTTTCGCTTTGAAAGCAAACTAGTCTTTCCATTTTTATTTTGGTGTTGCTCGCTCGAAGCGGTTGGTGTTTTATCCTCATTTAATCTGCTGATTTGTTTTGTTGATTCTTAATAGTTATCACACAAGAGAAAAAAAATCTTTTATTATTGTAACTACCGACCGACAATCCACATTGTCTCATAGACCTACCGTTCATTAAAATCAAAAGCATGTGTGCGGCATGTTACCATTCCGAACACGCTACCCAAAATAGCTGTTACTTGGTCGCTGAAAAGCTTGACTGACATGGTGTCTGTTTTATGTCAGTTATAATAAGATGTTACACAAATCATGGAATTATCATCACCATGCTGTTCTTGATAAAAAGTGGTTAAAAGAATGAAATCAGGTTTCTGTGTTGGGCGTGTGGCGAAAGAGATAAAACAATAGGAAATGTTACAAAAGTGATGCCTCCGATATTACACAATCTTAAAAGAATATGCCTAACGCAACACGCTCACTGATGATAGAGTCCTGTTAAGATAACGATTCACTTTCTTTTTAACCACGTCCCTTACAATATGCCATGAATACATGCATTTGGAATTTCTTGATTGAAATGCTATCAGAGCAATTTCTGAACTATTTGGGTAAAATGCATGTTAATGCATTATTTAATTTCAAAATAATTTGTAATGGGAATTTAGATGGATACGGAATAGTATCTACAGTACTGTATCCCTTGGAAGTGTTTAGTAATGACAGGAGAATTTCTTTATTCAAATTCTATCAGTCCATTTTCCAAACAAGTTGGCTATTTTAAAGTCTTAATCTTGGCATTATTCAGAAGAGAAAAATTTAATCTTAATCTGAAGAGATAATTATTATAGAAAACGACAAAAAGTTGTACCTTATCCACGCTAGATTTCGTTAATCTAAGCAAGTATTATAGGATCGCCAGTAGACGTGATAAACAAAATTTATTCTACTGAGAGTCACTTTAAAATTAAATTAAATAATCTGGGCAGTCATCCCGAAAACTACAATGCCAAAATACCTTAAAGATGACTGCCAAGTAAATAATTAGTTGTAAAGGCCAACACATTAAACATATGATTTCCAAGTGCTTTCAATTTTCAATTTGCAAATAATTATAGAAATCCAATTAACACGTTTAGATTATATTGGCAATTGATGTAGTGGTTAATTGTTGAAATATTTGACAACGCCTTGAAGTATTTTGATGAATTTAAAAATACATGTGTATACTTAAGAGTTTTTGTCTCGTGAAGAAAGTGAGAAGGTTGAAGTTTCAATAACCGTTTCAACCACACCACACGGCGCATTGCCTGCTTCAGCACATGGTAAACTGTCAAACCTCGACAATTTCTGTTGTTCAACATTAAGACAACTTTTTTTATCTACGAGGGATATTACAGAACTAAATAATTTAGGTAGATATGTTGGCACAAAACGCCGTGATATAGCTAATACTTAATTACATGTAGTATGTATTTTAATAATATAATAAAGTTTGTATCTACTATAATTCATTTTCCTATAAATATAGGATAGACATAGACTTACATATCCTCAAGTTATTAATCAAGTCGATTCTCAAATGATTTATGATAAAATGTTATTTAACTATTATTGATCTTCGCACATCTCTCTCCACGTGTATACTGTAGATTGCAGTAAATAAGGGTTCTTGTGTTTTGTGTGTTGTATGTTTCTCTGAACTAGATATATTGTATATGATATCAAATTACCAATGATATTATATAAGATAATAACTACATGTAAATGTATAACTTTATTATACAAAAGTTACATTTATCACAATATATTTATATGAGTTATGCTACAATATAATTTGTGTAACTATATCATGTGTATACATGTGCATCTCCTGACTGATAAGTCGGAAGGGTGAATAAAACTTGAAACTTGAAACCACTGAACAAGCAGGGCAATTGTCACATGGTGTTTTGAATAGTTAAGGCCACACCCTACTCATGAAGATTCATTGGTGTCTTAAGTTTTATTTATGATTAAATTGTTCCCTCAGTGAACAAAGCAGAAGAAAAATGACATGTTCAACAAGTATTTAAAATATCAAAAATATTTGAAATAAGTGAATTGAAACATTTTAAATAAGTGCTTTGAAACATTTTGCTTTACTATTTGTGAATTCTGTATATTTATATTTGATTCTGGTGAACTGAATATTAATGATAACATATGCAATCAAGGCAAGTGTCTCCAAGTTTGTGTCTTAAAAGTATACATACATATATTAATGTCATTTGCTTTTAGGCTTATCTGCATGTTGTTAAGTCTTCAAAGCAGGTCGGCCTGTTATCTATTTTAAAAATATCTTTAAAAACAAGAAGCCCATTGAACCTTAACGTCAATGGCATATGTCTTTCAGTAAAACATTTTCCATTTGAATACATTTGACCCCAGGGTCACGCCTTGAACAAACTTGGTTCTATATGCCCTTAAGTTACATACCAAAGCATGTATAGGCAATCTAGTTTACAAGCTTTTTTTTAAAGTCAAATGTTCCCTATTTGGGCCCCCAAAGTGGCGCCCCCTTTGGGGCCGATGCCCCTCATTCAAACAAACCAAAACCCACCTTCCCTAGGGGTACTTCCAACCAAGTTTGGATGAAATTGGTCAGAAGTTTTGGAGAAGAAGTCGAAAATGTCAAATTTGCTATAGTGTTGGACTTTGACCTCAAAACGCAATTTGTTTTATTTTGACGCCAGGGTCATGCCTTGAATCGAATTTCTTCTCAATACCATAAAGTTACTACATAATAAAACATTAAGCTCTAGACCATGTAGCTTATAAGAAGTTTTTTCTTTTAATTTTGTCAAATGTTCTCCACTTTGGGCCCGAAAATAGCGCCCCCTTGGGCAAAGCTGTCTCATTTGAACAGATCTGAACCCCTTCCCCTAGGGATACCTTCTTCTACCAAGTTGGGTGGAATTGGTACAGAAGTTTTAGAAAATTCAAAAATGTCAAAATTTAGTATAGTGTAAGTTGCTATTTACCAAAGCATTAAGCTCTATGCCTTCTAGTTTATTAGAAGAAGATTTGAAGTTTTGTCAAATTTTCGTCCTTTTGCGGAGCCCCTTCATTTGAATAAATCCGAATCCCCTTCCCCTTGGGATACTTCCTATCAAGTTAAGATGAAATTGGTCCAATACCTGTAGAGAAGAAGACAAAAATGTGAACAGTTAACGACGACGATGGACGGGATTTGTATGAGTAAAGTCCACATTGTACCTTCGGTCAAGATGGACGTAAACATTTGTTGTTCGTGAATAACAGTTTAGACCTTTAATTTGAAAAAGAAATGAAAGAACATTGAAACAATAGTTATATATAAAAAGAATATCACGGGAAAATACTTAAGATTACTCCCTTCAAAAATGAAAAATGCTATAAATCTTTTGTATTTTTGTTATTTTTAAGTACGAGTGATAAATGAAACCAAAGTTATGTAATGCAAAACATATTCACGTCATTTATTGCAAAGCTCTGGACCTGAGAACAGTCTACGTGATTTCCCATGCAAAGTTACAGCTGTGTAGTTGACCAAGTTATATGGGGAGCACACGTTACAAAGTGACCGTAGTAATAAGATGGAAACTTATTCAGTAACAAGTTAGCCACAGTACCAGCTGTATAATTAATATTTAAATATGGTCATTATAAGCTGGAAAACGATATACTTTTTGTACAGTTATTTTGCTTTCATCTGTTACCGTTTATTTAGAATATTTCAATCCTTGACACATTAGTATCTTTTCGCGAACGTTTTTTTAAATGTTCACAAGTGTAATTTCCACATACTGCAATACATGGCAACTATCCACCAGATACTGTCCGGAAGTGAAAGCCGACTCCTGGAGTTGCGCAAACACACCGAAATTGGTCGCAAGGGAGAATACTCGTGAGTATCCTCGAAACGCCCTATAAGGGCGTGTGGCAGGAATTTATCATCTTCCGGGTCTACTGTGCGCTGTAGTAAAGATTGGTACAGTTAAAAGAGATTCCGATTTTTGACTTCCGCTTCCTGTAAATTACTAGTCCAAGGTCTAGTGAAGGTCATTGGTTACGCCGCCATCTTTGAGTACAAAAAACAGCCGACAATCGTAATTTTTACCCCGAAACATATTTCATGGAGCAAAGAATTTGCAAATTTTTAAAAGTATGTAAAAACTCAATATTGCATGCATTTATTTTGAATCAACTGTTTGAGTACTCGACAGAGCTTACAGAGCACGAGTATAAGAGATACTAATGACCTGGGTAAACCCTAAGATTGACCTGGACTTGAAAAGACCTGATAAAAACCTTAGATAGCATAAATAAAGTAGAAGTTCTTTTGTATGTCCTAAACGAATCAACATTACTTTTATATTTCAATTAGACATAAAAGTATTTAATTTGTTTTTTTTAAATTATGTTCTTTAATTGTAAATCGGAGGAGCGCGTATGCGTGTATTGGTATGACAAGTTCACGATAAAAGACTAAATGTCAATTTCAAATCAGCTGATGGATTAAATACAGTACATCCAAGTTCTTTTAAAAGATAACAGTAATCCGCAGATATGATCATAAGAAAACGACAACGAATGAAGTAAAGCGTACATCTTGTATTGAAATAGATGAAGACTGGCGCCCTTCGGCAGATCATGATGACAGTACAGGGCGACTGGCTGATTGACAGTGATTGTCCTCACTTCCCCGAAGCTACAAATGATCTCTGTCCATACTTTCATAAAATTATCTTAAACTTAAAATCTAAAGAAGATTTTCTACAAAACAAGTGATGCTTGGCTTAAAATTTCAGTAGATACACATAACATACAATATTAATCAGGTCATTCTTTATTTACAGTGATACTACATATGAACTTTTACCTCATGTTGAAATTTACACCGATGATGTGCAAAACCTAAAATCCTTTAAATGAGGCAATTTTCTCGCTTCCTGCTAAGCGATCAGCATTTCTTGGTTGCAGGACTGGTTGGTTCAATATTAACATATTGGGACCGTGTATCACGTTAATGTGTCCGTGGTGTGACATTTCGACGGTCCCATTTCTACCTCTATGGTGTAGTGGTTTGCAAGACGTGATTTCTAATTTCTCGGATGTGAGAGGTTGGGGGTTCGCGGCGCAGCTCGTGACACTGCAATGTGTGTCGTTGAGCAATAAACTTTACCGGTAGCTCAGATCAAGATGGTTTGTCGAATGGGGACTCGAAGATGGCGGTTCTGTGTCTCTCAGGCACGTAAAGGAACTCGTCGTATAAGTGTTAATGCTACATGTATGGAGAAACAGATTTTCTTACGAAACCAGAAGCAGGACTTGGTTGGAAAATCCTTTTTTGACTGCGCGTCAGTCTAAGTTACATGCAATAGCTTAATTAACTAAGCCATATTCACTCTCTAATTTCATTTGTTCTAGATTGATATACTTTTCAAGGTTCAGCCATCCCCTGTGAAGACATCATATCTCGGGAGATTGGGATGGGTGGGTTCTTGTACCAGACACCAATGTCGGTACGTCCTCCGGAAGGGAAGTCAAGTCTGTGATCCTGTATAATCGTATAGTGTGATACTTATACTGCACGATGGAATACCCAAGTAGACATGTGGAAAGGTGGAGGTCAGACACAAATATCGGCACATCCTCTGTAAGAGACGTCAATGGTTAAATCCTTCCGGTTCTGTTTTATTGCTTTGATTTTCCGTTCCTGTCCCGCCTATTCTTCCTGTACTTTCGCTTTGTTTTTTCTCATTTGGTTATTTGTCACTACGTTAGTAAAAGTTTCTGAAAACGACGTTCAACGTTAATCAAACAGTGTTCTGAGCTGTATGTCATATCATTCCAAAAACGTATGATTTTCACGCCGTTTTCTATAAATATAAGGTCAATCCTGTAAAGGAATTTAGAATCAATTCCTAACAAAACGGGAAGAAATAGGATCAACAAAACAACAACAAAAGAGTAGTGACCAGAGAACACTTGCTTTTGACGCAACAAATGAGCATGTAGAAGAGGAATGTACGTGGTGTATTCATGCTTTGTCTTGTTTGCCTCCCACGGGAAGTGGGAAGGTTGATGCCTTATTTACTAGTTTAACCACACCACCCGGTTTTTTGCTAGGTGGCCGCCTTAAGTCGGTTCGCATAAATAACTAGTCTTGAAGATTGTTTTGACGATAATTCTTTTTTATTCTGATGCTGAATTGTCTGATGATTCCACTCATACCGTTTCTTACAAATTACATTTATTTCCACGAAAATCCAGCAACAACTCATTTTAGGTAATTAATGATGAATTAGAAATACTGAACGAAGAATTCAATCCATTCAATGGCTTTGATCTCAACGACAATAAAACAAACCACTGGTAACATTTTTACAATGCGATTCCCTAATTCGAACTTGAATAATGATCAATGTATGTCCAGACCGACGACGCTTGGTGACCACCACAGTCCGCCAGGAGTGCTGTAATATGTCCTCTCCAAGATGGATAGCAGACACGACAAAGTGCAAGGTTAATACCTCACTGAAAAATGTATTACCCAAACAGTTGTCTCGTCTATTAACTTTGTACGCGTACAAATTTGACCCTTTCCCTGGAGGGCGATATGAGAAACAAAACGAAAATAACAGAATAAATGTCAGTCGAGAGAATTTCTATTCAATGAAAATCTTTGTCTTCTGCTTCTGTCTTCTGTGTGTGTCGCAATTTTAGTTTAAATAGTGAAAATTAGAAATATCGCAGTTGCAGAACTATGTCTAGCACAACTCTATGACCATTGGATGAATTACCTACATGTATGTGGCCAGGCAAAATACTTTATGTTCAACCACACTCTTTCCAAGTCTGTTTCACGAATATGATTGATTGATTGGTTATTCTTTATTTCCTCCAATACAATGAGGATTTAGCAGATACATGTAGTACGTGTTACATAAATTGAATATAAAAAACCCCGTGTAAATCAGTAAATTAGGCAATTATAGTTGGTTGATAGACATGTTACATACGCTGTACGTTACATATACGGTTGTATTCGACTGTTTTCGCCGACCACAACGATTTATATATATGATTCAGATATGCTGAATCGGGAGATTTGTCGAATTTATATTAATTAATGCTCTTGGCATTTTTGCGACGGCGACAGTGAAGCAAACACATTAAACAAAATGACAAAGTCTGGTTCGTGCAACCAATATAGAAGCAGATAACAATGTGCACGCCAAGAAATGTTTAATATTTGGCGTAAGAATAATTTGCTATCTTCTCCCGGGAGGTTTCCGTTGTCGTGCAATAAACCTGCATGTTGACATTTTTCACTCACACTGCGATGAGTGGCCGGGTTTCATGTTGACAGTTTTCACTCACACTGCGTTGAGTGACCGGGTCGTACTTGTTCCCACTTGAATTTGCCGATAACAACCGTTTTGACAACTTTATAGGTTGTTCAATTCGATTGTTCTGTGTATTAATCTGGTAATGTTAATATGTTTAATACCCCACGTAGAATTGAGAGGATGTCGACCTGCATGTAATGCGTAACCTTCCCATCAGTCGGATCAATACCAATAATCGACGAGAGAAAAATGCCTTGTGTCACGGATGCAGCTACAGGTAACATGTAATATAAGATGTATATTGAGTGCATGAAAGTGCACATCTTGTAATCAAATAACTGATTGAATACACGGAGGATTCAAATGTATAAAAAAAATATACACAAGATCAACATATTGCGAAACACCCGAGATTAACACTACTTATAATGAGTATTCCTGCAATTTTAAACATATTAAATAAAATGAAATTCACGAAATATACTGTACCTATACATATACAATATTTAACCGACTATTGAATACATTATTTCCTGATAGATTTCCCTTAATCATAGTTCAATGCCAGCATGCATATGTATTTCTAACTTGTGTGAGCCTTTCTTTAATTCTAGTTATTTTGTCTACTTTCAAGTCTGTGTCATTTATTCTATTTGCATTACTTAAATTTATGCAACTTTCATTGTCAGTGTAAAAACTAGTCACTTCGTTTAGAGGTCATCGTGGAAAACGAGTTTCAGAAAAAATGAACCAATTAAAAAGCAGCAGACGTATTAAATGTTTTTTTCATTGAGGCGCAACGTCACTTCCAGAGTGTTTCAGAGATACCGTGAAAAAGACCAAAGCAGAAAGCCTAATTGATAGAACAGGAAGAGAAGCGGCGACACGGAACCCCTTGGCAGATAATGATTCCGATGTAAAGTTCAATAGAAGAGTAGCCGAAAACGCCGTTGCATGTCAGGTTCATCCTTCTTTCTGAATTATCTTTATTGCTTTGATTTTCCGTTCTCTTCTTGTCCCATTGTTTGGATTGGTTTTTTTCTCCTTTGGTGTTTTGTCAGAATGTTTTCCTGCTACATGTGTGTCATCCACCTTTTCGAGACAATTCCGCGATGTTGCAACATGTTTAACAATGAACCAAGACGTATCACCCATCGGTGACTGGTTACGAAGGTTTGTTTGTTTGTTTAATTAGGGCTTAACGTCACTTCCAGAATCGTTCCCCGATATTGTGACAAAAGACCAAAGGGTAAAAACCCAACGATAGGACAGGAAGAGAAGCGGCGACAGGAACGGGACACGAAAGTACTTGAGATAATTCAGAAAGAAGGATGAACCCATGCAACGGCGTTTCCGTCTACTCTTCTATCGAACTTTACATGGACATCTTTATCGTGCCGAAGGTAAGTGGTAACATGAATGAGAGAGCAATATGGATAGTACATGCAACGCCGTTACTGCCCACTCTTGTAGGGATGACATATAGTATGAATATAAATAATCAAAAGTAATGACTGGAATATTCTTATTGATAAACAAAGGACGAAATGATTACGAGACAAGTCTTGTTATAAAATGTCAAGTAAGACGGTTCGCTAGTAAAGTGACAATTAAGAATAAACATAATCATCAACACAAGAAATTGATAAAACAGACACTTATCACATCAAAAAGTTTTTACCAGAATGAACTTGCAAACTGAGACATGCCACCAAAATTAATTTATTTAAACGTGACATCAAATCAACAACATGAGTGAGAACCTAGCTTATGATCCAAAGCCAAGCTGCACAGCATACAACGAACTTTTAAGGGGAAAATATATTGCAAAATTGGACAGGACCCAGATCAACAAAACATCAACCATGCCAAAATCATTACAGCAACCCCGCGCCATTTTTCTCTCAAATGTCTTCTGTCCATAACATCACTACAAAATAATGATAACTTGTCTTGCTTATTATTGTCTTTTAGCAGCAAAATAACAAACACACACTCAAAGAAAATGGCACGAACAAGCCCTTACTCTCCGCACTCGTCAATTACCTCCAATTGTTGTTTCGTGATGGAAGCCATAACACTAAACGC